>VMBQ01006880.1:17137-50324 GCA_007657795.1 Dreissena rostriformis
TATATGTTATACACAGGAAAAAAATCGTGCACATATTATTGTCAAATGACACTCACTGTTTGGATTTCATATAATATAAGTCCACAACATATTGTTTTTATTTATAACTCAACTACATGAAAAGTGCATGTCCATGTAATATTTCGTTAAATAACAATAGTAATATCATGTCGTCCTTAGGCCCCAAGATATTCGAATTTGTTCTCCTGGTCAGCCACAGTTATTTCCGTTGCACAGTCTCAGAATAATACGTAGGCAGATGCAAGACAGCACAATCGACGTCACCGTCTCTTGGGGCTGCAAAATCGTAGTATGTAAACATCGAAAGCGATGACCAAGCATTTCGAACGCGTTTTCCACAAGAACGTTGCCCACTGGAACGCCGGTAATTGAAGACTCTCTCGGAATGTGACATAATTTTCTTAAAGAATGGTTTCATGAGCCAATAGTTACTGGCGAATGCGTCATCCGCAGCAATGTAGAAATGGCATTGTTTTTTCGTCCAACTTCCCTGTCGATTGTTTCCTTCAGTTCACTGTTGTTAAACACTTGAGTATCGTTGCCTGATAAATTGCTGCCTAGTTTCGCAGCATGGTCCTCGATGGCACGGGGTCTGAAATTTGTTCCCGGACTGTCAAAGACGCACACAGACACACACGGACAAGCACGGCATAAATACCACTGTCTCCGGCCCCTATACGGCAGCTACACGGATCATCCATAATGCTGCCATCATCCCGGACCGTCAGGAATCAACATGGCATATTTGAACTTCCTCAAAAACTTCCCTACGTTCAAGGACCTACAAGGATCGAACAGCGCTACACGGCGGCTACGCGATTCACATGCCAGATAGTGTTGGATATTATCCGTTTGGATCCGGCATCTGTAAGCGACTGTGGATTATCCACTGCTACGTGGATGGTCATAACAATAGCAAGACACGAACACTGGAATATAGTTCATTATGTGTTAGTATGAGAGTTCTTCCAAAATTTAGTTCGGTAGTGTCATTGTCTGGCCACATAATGACCATACTTTTAAAGAATAATAGTTGCATCATTAACAACAATTACATGTTTTGTTCGGTGAAAAATATATCACTTTAACTGCACAATTTACAAAAACTTTCTTAATAATATCCGGTTATGTATTCGCTTGAAACCTATACAAGAGGATCGGAGTGTCAGCTCGTGTGGTAAAAAGTCTATTTACAAATATTGTTCGATAATTCATATATTTCGATATACGTGTGATATTAAATATAAATGTTTATCTATGAAAATTAACTTATTGTCAAACAGTGTCACAAAACCGGATTTGTTCACATTCGAGCACTGCATTCATTTTATATAAGCTTATATAATTTGCCACACTTTGTCCACTCTGGAAAATGCTAGAACGCACAAAACAAAATAACAATACTGCATATTGATTTACTCATTGGAATTTAAAAGAAATAAGTTGAGCATTGAACATTTATAAACATAACTTTGCGCCGCTCAAAATAGAGAAAACATAAACATTAATGCATCGTCTTAACAGAAAAAGACATTAAATGAGTAAAATAATATATCACAAATTCTTTTTATTGTCCTGTAATATAACTGTAAATACCCTAGGATCGGTTAGAATAAAAATGAACTCGCAAAACACACAATACATTGGTACATTTATTAAAAAATAACCAAACCTCACAAGCATAATACAAATAAATCAACCATTTTTGTTTGTCGCAGTACGAAGGTTAATGGTTTTTCAGTAGATGCAATATAAAAAGGATAATTAGAAATAATTCGCGGATGTACTAGCATAAACCATCATTAAAAAAATCACGCGCTGTTACAACAAATGGTCATTAGCTATTTTGAGACTGGCTGTGATGTAAAAGTAAGTTTAACGCTATTTTATTTTCCAAAGTTGCAAAAACATAACCATTATGTGCACAGAGATATTTAAATACTGAAAACAGTGCACGTTTGTTTGAGATATAGAATACACATTTTGAAGAACGTAACCTCTAATCGACCTCATCCTGCATTGCACGACGATGGTCTGAATGTAAATACATAGTACGTGACTGCTTTGAAGCTTATTTAACCAAGGCGAAATGAAGTTTATACTCGGTTTGGTTCATCTTTTAGTTGTGCCTCACAAAGGTACGGTTATAGTGCTCCTGTATGCATTTAACACCGAGAAGTTAAATAGCAATTGACTAGAAAAGTAAAATCGTTGATAACTATTTAATGTGAATTGTGGTTCTATTCGGTCATATTGTATGTATACTTAAATGTTAATGAATAATTCAGGACCGAATGTGAGGTGTGGAGATCCTTAAAAAGGATTAAAACCATCGGTGATTTCGTATTGACCGTTCAAAGGCGGTAATCACAGGTTTAGTCATGTTTCTTTCGTATTGACCGTTCAAAGGCGGTAATCACAGGTTTAGTCATGTTTCTTGCTTTGTTATGCGAGTGTGTGTCTTGTCTGGTGCATGAGTTGTGTGTCTCTCAGTTTGGCAATTTGTTCCTTGTCAAAAATAGGGGAACGCCTTGTATACTAATATATTGTTTCTCCTGCTGGTCGAGCTGAAGTTTCACTTTATATGTATGCGAATAAAACATACAGTCAAAATACTAAGTTATACATCATTTCAAGAAGAACTTAATGTATAAAGTAGATGCTATTTCCAATAATGCATATAATTATACTGTACAAAATTGTTTTTAACCATATTTCATATCTTATTTAATATTTAAAAAAAATAAAATGTTCTAGTTGGATTATGTTACCCAGTGGATGCTTGTTGTAATAATTAACACACTTGCTTGGTTATTCTATTGTATAACACCAATCCAAAGATCATGATTTATTGTTAGCATTTCACACAAGAGATATTTTGTTTAAATTGTATTTTCATAATATATCAATACTTGAGCAAATAACTTCACAATTTGCATCGGTGATTAACCTATTGTATGATTATGATTTATAAACTACAATTCAGAGATTGAATAACGGAAACATGTACAAATCATATTGTGGACCTAGTTCATGCTATTTATAACATGATACATTATGTGCACTTCGTTTTAATTGATGGTAATCCACAAGATGTGTTCTCCATATAGATATGGGAGAGATATTTATATGAACACGCGATACCATTCAAGCTTTAGGGGGATAATGAATTGCGTTAGATGGACACGCAAACTATACGCATACACTGAGTTAAACTGGGATCATCATCTTTGAACAATCAATGAAAAGCATTGGGTGATTAAACATGTGTGAGGACTTGCGAATCTCACACCTGGCACAAAACCAATCACAAAATGACGTCGTAGATACGAAAACAGTCAACTAAACAAAACTCGTTGGCATAGTATGCTAATAATCAGAATTAAGTTTCGTTTTGATGTAAGAGAAATTTCAATATCGAATGCCTCAAATGATTGTTTATCGCAACCATCGCAACTGTGTTCTGACACGAAAACGATGTCCTTGAAAATGTATTACAATTAAAGTTAATTGTTTTATTTATATCGCGCAACTGATCGTAAGAAAATTAATTGACTTCATTTTATTCATTTGATAACAAACCCCCATTCAAAGTTGAAAACTAAGAAGGAAAACGTTTTTCCATTAAAATTACCTTTTTTTAGGTATACTTTACAGACCATTTCTTAACGAACTTGATATTTCATTGACCTTCGTGCACTAATGATGACTTATTTGGCATCTTAATGCGAGCGGTGATCAGAAGGAAACCAAAAACCATTGATCTAAAATACATTTTATCGCTTGGGAAGATTCAAATTACAAAAAAACGATAACATTACAAAAGCAGGTTTTAACACGTGTCTCAAAACTTGATCTGCCATCGTCTCGTTGTACAAAGGTTGAAATATAATCTTAAGTGCTCCTTCGACGGTAGGAGAGAACAATAACATGTAATGGTCTTTAACGCATTGAACAATCAACAACTGTGTATGTGTGCAACGCGATATAATGTTTGTGTGTGGCTGAAACTGAACTCAAATAACTCGAAACGTATATCCTTCCTACGGAACTTTAAACGTTCCGTATCCGCTAATTTGTATTTATATGATAGATGTTTAATTCCGCTGGTTACATTACAAAACAATGCCCAAATTCCTAATCATGTAATTTTGTAAATCTTTGTTTCCTATAATCGTATATTCGTTTGTAACGCTGTAGTAAATCAGTTATAATTGAACGTCGATAACCAAGCCATCGACCTTAATAATGAAACATTTTCCAAACCAGTAATACTGAAATGCGTCTGTGTTTGGAAAATCACGGCTACCGAAAATACAACGATCACAAATTAACCTCGTTTGCCTTGCCTTTTATGGTTGTTAAATTTGAACATGATTTTCAACAGAAAATATTGAAAAAGCGTCATAAATCATACAAACTGCCAACTACTACGTTTCACTGTTATTCATTGGTCATTCCAATGATAGTTACACACTTTAACGGATGTTGTTTCGAAGGTTGCAACAAATAGTTTTGAAGCATCGTATAGAGGTGCATATGATTTATCAACGTTATACACAACGCTGCCGCACACAATAATACAAATACATTATAAATCTTATAGAAAAATGTGCAAGAGAAATATCCTAGAACAATATACTATTTTGACGTTTTTAGATTAATATTCTGCTACGCAGATTCGTTAAGACAATACATTAAATTGTATTCGGTTCAATTGCAAGATTTTCAAACAAATTTGGGGGAAACTTTAGGGAAGTATATATGCGATACTAATAGCCAATTAATTTTAATTTTGCTTTGAGAAGAATAGTCTTAGCCTGATTTACGCAACGCAATTAAATGTAGCTCAAAGCTTTATCTAGTTTATATAATGATGATGTATTCGATATAGATAAGTCGTATTGTGAACAATCAGTATTAAGATTAATTCCAAAGAGATAACATTGCTATTTTCTACAGTGCAGATGCTGCCTTTTTTCCTACATCTAAATATTAATAAGAACAAAGTGAAAACCAGTTTTTACGACTCACCTGATGATTTGATGTTGACATTGTTAAATTCCCCTTTCAAATGTTAATATATCTAGGAGACATTCATTTAATAATTATGTTTCCCAATTAATTCGCTTTTACGAGGGATTTTTTTCTGTACGAAAAACTTCAACAAAAGTAATCTTTTCTTTAGAAGGAAAGGTATTAAAACATGGATACTCATTTTATTAACTACGCATAACAATTATAACGTTCTTTTTTAAGTTATACAGTATATTAGTATACACATATAATGTTTCCTTGAACTTATTATTATTTAATTAAATACATGTGACACCTGTCTTTTTATTGTGAAGTTTAAAACGGTTGCGTTAATGGTAGTATGCTTTTGATGCTAAATCCGTTATTCATAAACAACGTCTGTCTAATCGATCAACAGCATATTACTCGACATCACAAAATAGATTTTGTTTCTATTAGTTTTTGGTCTTGATTTAATTCTTTAATTATTAGTTAAAACTGTAAGTATTCAAGCTGTGTAAAATATGTGCAGTTACGAGTTAAACAACTATCCTAATACATGTATTAGTATTGCCTTTTCCGGTACTATGTCTACTGTTCATGATAATAACATTAAGCTACTACTATCAGTGAGGGTTTTAATTTCCCAAGATTTTATTATCTAATAAACACATTTTATCTATATATTTAACTGACCAGGTCTATTTGAGTTTGTATGATACTGCTAGTCAGAGTTTGTTTGTTTCAGATTTTATAATAGCGGTTGTCAGTTAAACCCGATTAAACATAATTTATAACGTTTAACAAGAATCCTAGATATTCTTTGAACATGAACACGTGCAGGCTTACTGATGATACATGTATTGCAAAATGTGTTGCCGAGTCCACAATAGCATTCTTTGTCATATAATAGTAACGACTTAATAAAATAAAAATAATATAATAATTATTGTATACATAACCAAACAAGTTTAAAGGGCATTTTACATCCCGTATTAGGGTTTCTTCGTGGGCTGCATTACGATGATCCGGGGTTGTTACTTTATGATGCTGCATTCTGAAATCTTGTGAACAAGATTGCTGATATTTGTGTTAATTTTACTTCATTTCATCGTGCCTCAGAAAGTAAATATGCAGTTGTTAGGGTACACATGATACTATTTTGTTATTGAATTGTAATGAAATCGAATTATAATTATATGTTATTGATTTTTAATTTGAATACCAATACTATGAGGATACAATATTTACACTTGTATATACGTGATTAATATGTTGGTAAGTGTGACAATCGACGTGTAATTAAATCGGTTTAAATAATCTTTGTTTTTCATTGACCAATGGAAGGGGACGACCCAAGATTAAATATTGGTTTATGATTTATTTTGTGTTGTATATATTGTCATAGATTGTATGGGCGACTGGTCACTTGCCTTAAATAAAAGATAGCAATTTTAAGTATGTTTTTGTCTCTTGATACTGTTTCTGTAATTTTGGTATTGCAATATATTTTATTCATAACATTAATTAATAGAAACATGAATGTCAATCTTAGGTGGTTTTTTTTCAGCACATCCTACACATAATTGAATAATTCTCGTCCTTTATGATGAATATTGTTCCACATTTTGAGGAATCATCATATTTCATGTTATGTTATGTTATAACAAAGGTACTCATATAATTATAAGACATCGATATAAACAAACGCAGGGCTATAAAGATTGGAGACTGGATTTTCTGTGTTGACGTGATATGAGAAATTCCCTAAAGTATAGCACTATTGGTGCGTGTAAGACATCGTTAGAAATAAATACCACCGAGAACAGACAACATAAAAAAAAGATTTTAGTTGGAAGTAATTGCATTATGTTCAGTTTAGCATGATTGTTCTTATTTGTAGAACACTTCGCTGATTATTCTATTGAATAACACCCATCCATAGTGAGAGATTTATTTTGGCATTTAACACAAATGTGCAGAATTATTTTGTAAAACTATTTAATTTTATTCTTAATGTATCAGTGACTAAAAAAACATAGAAATAATTCGTATGAGCACAATAATTCAGAAAATAAATAAATAACATAAATATGTATATGGTTTATACACATAATATATTAAATACCTGTTTCAATATTGTACCTGTTTTGGTATGTTTAAAAAGAAATAACCTATGCTTTAATAACTAAGTATTGCTTTATGCTTTGTTGTTTGTTAATCAGGAACAACGATCGTCACAGGAAACATATAAAATATCGAACGATTTATTTTTAACAAAACAGAAGAATAACGTCATTTAGACCGACTGGCCCGGAGTCAGTCTTATCAGAGGCATATTGACGTTTGCTTACAGGCATCTGGTTAGGTAAAATATGATATACACAAAGTTTGTGTCATTACTTGTGTAAGACAAGCGTAATTTATTTTATCTTGATAACGTGATTTCTGTGCAGACATTACCAATACACTCATGAAATGGAAAACTAGGTACAGTATATATCAATATAAAGAGGCACTTGTTATGCTCTGATCATATCGCTATATACTTTATTATATTGACTTTAATTGATATCGGATTTGATTAGATGTTTGCCTGCTTCGTTGCATGATATTCCTTAGATTTTGGACATTTTGTAGATTTTTTTTACAAATCTCGATTGATATTGGTCGTAAAGTGATACATACTCACATGCAATTCACACTGTTCGTTATCAAACAACACTTACCATATACGCGATAGTTGTTTAAACATATGTATTCTTTCGCAAATAATTCGGCTATTCTATAAATACATATATCATGTACGTGGGATAATCCGAAGTTAAAGTATTGTCTTAAAGTATTTGACTCATCTGGTGTGCATCAATACAGTCTAAGTAGAAGCTTAGACTTAAGAGTTAGAATTAGTCTTTTCTCTTTTTTTGCATTTATTTTAATTGTTTTATAATGATTTCGTTAATACAATGTGATCGATGCGTTATCCTCACACAAATTTAACAAAACGATTCTGATATCAAAGGTTATCAAAAGTCACCAGCTTTGAATCGTATGTATTATATCAATAATTTAATAAAACTGTTGTTAACACTTCAACTGTCACAATATGTTAATGTTGATTTAAAGATAATACATAAACAGTATTCGTATACACATGGACGTTATGTTCACAGTAAATTGTGTCAGATGGCGATTACTTAGGTTATTTTACGTGATAGTGTTTCAGGCACTATTTCACATACGTTAATTGTTAACCATATTTGCTTGAAAGGAGAACTGGTAAGAGAACTTATTTCTTATCATAACTGTTAAAACTTCCATCATTATCCAACGCTTTTAAAACAACTGACTCAAACGATTATTTGTTTTATTCTTCACCACATTCCTATAAAAAAAGTTAAATATTGCAGAGTATTATTATAATCTCAAATGTGGGCGGGGTTAAACGTGTGTTTTGGACAATGACCTCATAAAACGTCACGTAAGCGGAGTAAATTAGTATACCAGTCAGTGCCCTAATTGCACTAAAAAATGATTTCCGCGTTTCAGATGTAAGTGTGCACTATTGGCATAATTCAGTGTTATAATGCGTTTTTTATTTCAAGCCAATAAAATAATACTGTTTGCGAACAAAATTCCTTTCACGTGCTCGTAGAGAAATATAGGGAGCACAAAGCAATGATCTATAATAATTACGTTCATAACATCATATAATTCAATTTCTAAACACACCAGAACATGCAAGGGGTATATATTCTTGACTTAAACTGATTTGGACCGCGGTCTGTGAAAACGGGGTTTAATGTTAAGTCCGCACAGTCTTATCTGGGACGACACTTCCCGCTTTGAAGCTATTTTTGGTTTTAAAGACAGTCTCTTCCGAGCAAAAATGTATTAAGGTGGAAAGTTTCGTCCCTGATTAGCATGTGCGGACTGCACAGGCATATCTGGGACGACACTTTAGGCACATGCATTAAACCCATTAATCTTCTAGAACAGAGTTTTTCTGATTTAATAATGTTTATTAGTTCAAAGGCTTTACCAAGTGTACAACAAGAGCCAAAAGCCTTTTCCGGTAGAGTGTTGAAGTGGTCATAACATATGTAAACATTAACGTCTGTATACGTACAGTTCTTTCCTTTCACATTAAAACATAGGATTTATGTCTTTAAAGTGAATCCGTTTAAGAGCGCTCGTAATGAAACTCACATGAGTAGATTGTACGAACAAACATATTTTGACACTGTTTCTATATCGTATTTTTAACATGGAAATGAAAAAACAACTTCATTATAACTGGTAAAATAAATAATGAAATATTTTAGAAAAAGTGTCCTGATTACTTTAAAAATGTTGAATTGAAATTCTCGTTTTAGGTTAAAATAAGCAAATAAGTGATCTACAAAAGTGTGCATGTAGATAAACATGTGTCAAAAATAGATGCTGTACGATTCTGATGTACGCCCTTTTGAATCACAAACACATCTTTGTTTGCCAACGCAAAAACACATTTATTGAATTAGGTATACAATCGATAAACGAGGCGGGTGATGTGCTTGGCATAAATTGCAGACAAAGCAATTATAAATGTTATCCACAATAGTCATATTATGCTGAAGGTATGTTTAATTCAGTTTGACAGTTTTCGACCCATTCTAGAAAAAAGAAAATAAAGCACTCCAACTAAATGACATATATTTAGATCGAGTAGCTTCCAATTACTCAAGGAAAGGAAAACAGAGCACGCATAATACAGCAGAGAGCAACGTTCCGTTGAACGCATTCCGAACCAATGCATATCCAATCTCCTCGGCGTACGTATGTTCATATATAAGCGAGTGAAAGCCTCCAAGTCGACAGTACTTATAAAAGGCTTGAGATTCATGTCTTTAAAGTTACCAACTAAAGAACACAAACTAAAAGACAAGCAAAAAGACAAACTAAAATCACATACCAAAACTAAAATCGAGAACAAGCAACGCGAGTATATATCAAGTATATACCAACAATATATCAAGTGTTTGCTTCAGAGTGGTCAAACTGGAAACGATTGAGTTAAAAGCGGGTAACGGATACACACAGTTTATACATGTGCAAAACGACGTTAGTTTCAATAACTGAAAATCGTCGTTCAGTAACCCTTATCCTGAGCCAACATATCTATATATATATATATTTGTATTTGTAGAATACATAGCGTTGAAATACCTAGTAATACATCATATCAAGTAGAACTTTATGTATGAAGCAGCATGCTATTACTGTAAAAAGTGAGTTTGTATCATATTTTATATCTTATTTAATATAAAAAAATACCAAAACAAAAAAACACACCAGCGAAACACGAGTTGTTAAATGTTCTAGTCGGATTATGTTACACAGTGGATCAATGTTGTTATTATTAACATACTTGCTTGGTAATTCTATTTAATAAAACACATCCTTATGTGGTGATGACCACAAGGAAACCACAAACTATTGAAATAAAACACATTTTATTAATTGAGAAATGTCCATTTACAAAATAAAGAAATGCTTACAGAAACAGTTTTAGCACGTCAAACACGTACATCAAAACTTGATTTGCCATAGACCATATGTACACAGGTTGAAATATAAACTTATAGACAGTGCACCTGACAGAAGGAGAGAACACTATCATATACAAACCTTTTGCGCAAAAAAGCATCGCATCAAACAAGAGAAAATTATTGATATATGTAACGTTATGTAATTTGTGTGTGTGTGTGTGTGTGTGTGTGTGTGTGTGTGTGTGTGTGTGTGTGTGTGTGAAATTAAACTCAAATAACTCGACACATAGATACTTCAATAATAACAATTAAATATAATTCCCTCAGTACAGATGCCGCGTTTTTATTCACGTTGAAATATTATAAACAACAACGTGCAAACCTGTTTTCAAGACACACCTGATGATTTTGATGTTGGCATTGTTAAATTCCCCTTTAAAATATAAAATATTCTTGAGAGATATTCGTTTAATATATAGGTTTCCCAATAATATCGATTTTACGATGGAGTTTTCCTGAAAGAATAACTTCAACAAAACAATCTTTTATTTAGACGGAAAAGTATGAAAACACTGATTCCCCTTTTTACATTTTATAAACTGCGAATAACAATTATAACGTTCGCTTTTAAAGAAATACAGTGCATTAGTTTCAAAATATAACATTTCATTGAAATAATTATTATTTAGTTAAAAGAATGTGACGTCTGTCTTCTAATTATCAAGTTTAAAACGGTTGCGTTAATGTTAGTATGCTAAATTTGATGCTTAACCCGTTATTTTTTTTACTGTCTCTGCCTAATTGATGACAAGATTCAACTCGACAACATTTAATTGTTTGTGTCTATTAGTTTTGGTCTTGAGTTTCAATTATAAGTCATTTCAATAGTCATCTATGTAAGCTGTGTAATGTATTTGAAATTACAACAATCCTTATAGTATAATTGCCTTTACCGGCACTAAGTCTGCTGTTCATGATAATTATATCAAGCTTCTGCAATCAGAGAGGGTTTAAATTTCCCAAGAGTTTATTATCTTATAAACACATATTATCATTAACTGTCCAGCTGTTATTGACTTTGTCTGATGCTTTTAGTAAGAGTTTGTTTGATTCAAATGGTATCATGGCAAATGTCAGTTAGACCCAGTTAAACATTATTTATACCTATTAACAAGAATCCTAGATATTCTCTGAACATGAAGATGTGCAGTCTTACTGACGGTTCATTAATAGCAAAACGCTTAGCCGTGTCAACAATACTTTTTTGTGTGTCATAAAACAATAACCATGTATTAAAAATAATAGATTAGTGATTGTATATTTATACAAATAATGTTATAGGGCAGTTTACACCCGGCATTAGGGTTCCATCGTGGGATGCACCACGATGATCTGCAATTAGCACGATATGAAGCTACCTTCAGAAATACTGAAAACAAGAAGGGCTTCTGCAGATATTTGTGTAAAATGTATTTCATTTGTATACTGCCTCAGAAAGCTCGTATTCAGTTGTTCGTGTGTATATTATTCCATTTCGTAATTGATTTGTAAATAAATTGAATGACAAAATATGCGATATTGCTTTTTAATTTGAATGACAATGATATGACGTTAAAATATTTACACTTGTATGTAAGTGATTCATATTTTGTGAAGTGTGACGATCGACGCGTAATGAGATCGGTTCAAATACCCTTTGCTTTTCATTTACCATTGCACGGGGACGACCAAAGATCAAATATGTTGTTATGTCTGATTGCTTGTTGTATATATTGTATGAATTGTATGGGCGACTTGTCTTTAATAAAAAAAAGCAGGTGAAAGCATGAATTTCTGTCCGGATAATGTTTCTGTAATTTCGACATTACTGTATATTTTATTCATAACATTACTTAATTGAAACAGAAATGTCAAGTTTAAGTGTTTTTTTTTCCAGCACAGCCTACACATAATTGAATAATTGTAGTGACACAGTTTAACAGTTTGTTATAAAAATAATGTAGTAAAATAGTTGCAAACAAGTTCAAGTTGTGTTTACTTCATGTACAAAGCATATTGATTTTTGTTTTGTCCTTTATGCTTAAAAGTATTTCATAATATTGAGACATCATCACATTTCATGTTGTGTTATGTAATAAGTATGGTACTCAAATAATTATAGGACATTGTAATAAACACACGCAGAGCTATAAGGATTGGATACTAGATTTTCTGTTTCGACGTAAACTGAGATATTCCCTTAAGTAAAGTATCATCGGTCCTTGTCAGACATCGTTAGAAATAAAGTCCAGCGAGACAGTGTGACCAAAACAAACACGACGTTGAGTTGGCAGTAATTGAATTATGTTCAGTAGAGCATGATTGTTCTTATGTTTAAAACACGTGGCTGATCATCATATTGAATAGCGCCCATCCATAGAAAGAGATTTATTTTAGTTTAAACATGTTTTATTTCACGAACAAACATTGTATACATTTGCATAGCAACTGAGTTGTTCCAAACAATGATTAGAACGACAGAAAACGATCTTATAGGAGTCTTATCCATTTATTTTTGCATTAAACAAATGTGCATCATCAATTTTTTTTTTTTTAATTTTATTTATATTCATAATGAATCAGCAATCATATCAATAATTCACATGAACACACTTATTAAGAAATTAAAGCATGTATGAACACATAATATGGTAAATACCTGTTTCAATATTTTACTTGTTTTACTATGTGTAGACGGAAACAACCTATGCTATATATACTATGTATGTTTTGTTGTTTGTTAATCAGGACCATCACTCGTCATAAGAAATATAAAAGTTTTTAACAAAACGAAATTCAGACCAACTAATCATGAGCCAGTCTTATCAGAGACAAATTGACGTTTGATTACAGAGTTCTCGTCAAATATGATATATATACAATTTGTGTCGTTACTTTTGTTTAGTTCGTGGAATTTATTTTATCGTGATAATGTGATTTCTGTCCAAACATTTTCAATAAATGTATGCAATTGAAAACTATGTTCCGTAAAAAGAGACACTAGTTATGTCCTGACAGTTTCGCTGTATACTACATCATATTGCCTATCTATATATCGGATATGATACAACCTTTGCCTGCTTCGTTGCATGATATTCCCTATTTTCCTGTATCGACATCATGTTGTATTTTGATAAATATAAATCTCGATGGATATTTGTCGTCAAGTTATACATAAGAACATGCTATTCTCACTATTCGTTATCAAACAACACTTACCTATCAGTGATAGTTGTTTAACCATATCGATTCTGTCACAAAAAAATCATGCTATTCTATAGATACACATATATCATGTACGTGGGTTATTCTGCAGTTACAGCCTTCTGTTATTTGATTGACCTATATGTTTTGCATCAACTTAGACTTAGTAAAGATTAAGACTTAATAGTTACAATTCGTATTGTCTCTATTGATGTTTTATAATGGTATTATATGTGATTGAAGCTTAGTATAGGGTTTGATTATTTCACTATGATTTTGTGCCACAATATTACAACAATTCATGTTTAAATATGTTTTACACACAAGTAAATAAACTAATCTTCGGCGTGAAAGAGGCCTGCATAACAATAAAAAACAAATGATAAAAAAAAATAATTAAGCTACAATTATCAAGAAACTAAAGAACTATTCTCCAACTTCAGCAATGATATACATGTGTGTGATCATAGAATGTAATATTAATGTATTCAGAATGCAAAACATGCACTGGCGCTTAAAACAATTCGTGTATTTAAGAAATAGCAGAACACAACATTGTGAACATAGATATTTAATGACCCGTCATGAAATGATAGCATGATTATTTAGAATGAAATCAGAACATATTCTCGTGTGTGCTATAATTATTATAAGAATGCATTGACACATGAGTTAAAAGCATTTCATTGTATTTATACAAACTGTTTTATGGCAATGTAAAAGGGATCATTTCATCGATCGTTTCTAGTAATAAAACAATGTAATAATATGCATTTCTTGTAAATAGTTGGGTATGAATATTTGAAGCAAAATACAAGCTCACATTTAAATAGATGCTTTGCCTACAAGCAATTCGATTCGAACCAGTGGCATTTTGAAAGGAATAGGGAGTACGCAATTACACTTTAAATGTAATTTAAATTAAATGAATACTTCGTTAGACAATTTCGTGTTTAACATTTCAACATAGTTGCAATTTTAAACGGAATCCGTTGTAGAACGCACGTAACATATATAACTTATATGCATACAATGTTTCGACACCGTTCGTATTTTAACCATGGAACTTTAAACAACACCATGAGTAATGGCAAATAGTAATTAGATTTATGAGAAAAAAGGTTTCTTGAATGCTTACAAATATGATGAACTGACATTATCGTTTCATGTTAAAATAAGCGAATACGTGATATAAAATAGTGTATATAAACAAATTCGAACAACTATACCATATGATACTGATATACGACCTTTTAAAAAAACAACAACACATATTTGTTGCCAACGTTAACACACATTAATTGAATTAGGTAGAAAATCGATATTCGTGGCGGTGATGTGCTTGATATAAATTACAGACAAAGCAATTATAAATGTTATCCACGGTACTAATCTAATGTTGAAGGTATGTTTCCTTTAGTTTGACAATTTTTCACCAATTCAAGAGACAAGTATATAGAACACTCCAACGTAATGACATATATTTTGATAGAGTATCTTCCAATTATTCACGGAAAGAAAACAAAGCACGCATTTGACAGCAGAGAGCAACGTTCTGTTCAACGCATGCCACAAAAACAGATGTTCCATCGTCCTCGGCGTACTAATGTGGATATATCAGGAAATTGAAGCCTCCAGCTTGACAATAGGAGACAGCACTTATTATAGGCTTGATATTCTTTATGTTAATTGACCAACACACAAACTGCACGACAAACACAAATCACATATCAACACGAAAATCAAGCACATGTAACGCAATTATATATCAAGTTATTGACCTCAGAGTGGACAATCAATAAACTGGCGAGTAAAAAGCGTGTAGCAGACACAGATGTGTCAAATATGCGCAATATAACGTCAATATCGAAGACTGAAAGTCATCAATCCGTAACACTTATCCTGGGTCAACATATCTTTTATCTATTTGATATATGAATCGTTCACATATAATCAGAGAAGACGTGCAAGGCCGACCATGCGCATATTGTAAGCCTTTGACATCGATTTATAAAGATATGGCTCATAAGCAAATATGTCATCGCCCTCAATGATGAAATATCAAGAATAGTGTTATGTAACTTTTCATGCCGGTTTCTTCATTAGAAAAAACGCAATATCCTCTATCAGACATTTTGTAATGATGGGAAAATCCACGAGGCTGTTGTTAAGTAAATACTTATTGACATCGTGGACGTAATTTGTTGTTCGAAGCACGTAAAACATTGCAAACGTTTCGTCATGATAATGATAGTTTATACCTTGCTATAAGAGATGATAATGTTGTCCCGAATATAGCGTTCAATAGATGGTCATCTGACAAAAACTATTTTTCAGTAAGTGGATCACACACAATTTATTTCCGTTCATTAAATACTCGATTCGTCAGCTTGCGCTTAAAAAGAACAGAACAGAACTGTTTATTTAGTAAATCAAGGCAATCGACCCATACAACATAATACAAAAACACAATATAATAAAATTACAAAGTTGTGTCATATCGTTCTATGAATGTAATATTATACTTCTTAAGGGGTGTTGCTGCAGTTTTGCTGTTTTTTTTTTTCGATCTAATAACTTTTGCTCAAAATTTATATTCAAGTTCTACATACAAATACTATATGAAAAATGAAATGAAAACATAGGGTCACCGGCCTTGTTTTGATTTTATTCACCATTATATAACATGTATTTTTCATTAAAACTGAAAATCTCTAATTGCATAAAAATGATTAATAATCTATGAAATTGGCAACATGTAGATATTATATAAGCTTATATACATCATATACCATTTAATTAAACCACAAATTACCAAAAAATGGAGAAAACAAGTTAAATTTTAAGAAATTTAATTTTTATAATTTTTATATCACCCAAAACAACGTAATTCTTTTACTATTTTAACCACAAAAATGGAATTTAAAAAAAGTTCTATCTAATAACTTTTTGCGAAACTGCTCAAATACGTTCATCTACGTATTGTTATCATAAAACAAAACTAAAAAGGGGGGGTCAACGCACTTTTAACAGAGATTTTTTTGTTTAACTATCCCTACCGTCTATGTCAAATTTCCTAAAATACAGCAATTAGGCGAAACCCTTGTACCGGTACATAGACTGTTATAGATATGCATAAACATTATAGATTGTTTACAATCTTAATTGGGGTCACAACGGCTTACTGAAACACAACACTAATACAATATTTAATCACAAACATAAGACCATACAGTACCAAACTCGACCTTAATCATCAATAACAGGGACTTGTTGACAGATTTCGTCATGTTTTGAAGTTTGTGACTAAATGCTTTAAATTGATTAATGTAAACAACAAGACTAAAGAGCTCCAGGAAAAAAACAAGAGTGAAATAAAAGAAAGAAAAAAAAAGAATAAAAAAAAAGTTAACCGCACCTGGGATCGAACCACTGAGTACCTTTTATGAACCTACTCGGTCATTAATTTGTGATGATTCTGATAACAAAACTATTGGGTTGTGATAATAGCATCGGTGTTGCCATAAATATATCCTCGGTTAAATAAACTGCCACAACACCCCTTAAGTGTTAATCGCATGTAAAAGATGGAATAGGTAACATGTTAATCACCTTAAAGTGTTGTCATTATTCAAAGACTTCCTGTTTTAAAAATCTCCAGACGAGTACCACGAATATAATATAACTTTTTTAAATCACGATACTTAACACAATGAAAATATAAACAAAGAAACGAGATACACGAACGGTCGACAAAAAAGTTGTACACGATATATCGAAATGGTTTAACTATGTAATTACATGCAGGTTCTTGAAAATATAAGTTCATCAGTGTCATAAAAGGGTTAACTATGTAATTACATGCAAGTTCTTGGACATGAAAGTTTACAGTATTAAAACGAATAATAGATTTAAGATGTGATTATTATTTACAAATGAACGAATTTTATGTAAAATAAACACACACACAAATACGTGTCACTAGAAATATGATTGAGGCCCAAATAACTATTTTACAGGTAATATGCTTTGTAAAAAAAAGGGAATTAAATTAAACATTAAATATCTGATAAAATTCCCAGGAAAAAAAATATAAATTTATTGTATAGCACGAAATCAGTTTGAAGTATCCCATGGTGTGTCAGCCAAAACACCATTAACCGGCGTCGAATGCAACTTGTGCATGATGTTATGCCTAAAATAGGATATAGGCTATTGTTTTGTTCCATACAAAACAATCTTTGAGCTATTTGAAGAAACATGTGAATGAACTTCAAAAGAATATGAATCTCTTTAGACTAAAGTAACTGTATACTCTTATTTTAATTTTATTATTTAACAGTAGATATCCTCAATCGGTCGGTGATGTAACATATGCCAAGTTACGCCTTTTTATAAATAAACGACATCGTCGCGTCTTAAAACAACGTGAAGATAATCATACATGTCATTTATTGGATAACACAATCCAATATACACATGCAGAATCTGTAAACTATATGCGAATACAGTTAAATAACATGTTTGTGTCTTGACATATATACTTTAATCATAGGCCTAAAGTGAAACTTCATAAGCAGGGTAAAGTTTTTATCATTTTAGAAAAAAAAAACGTATTGTTTTAGGCAAGTGAACAATTACCATCTGTTTCACACAACACACTTGACCTAATAGCCAAACACACACGCAGCAAACATTTACTACATTAAAACTGGGCCTCAAGACCTCGTAACTGCCAATTCAAATCATTTGTGGTCAAAACCGATTGCATGGAGGCCCAGGGCTATCACAAACAAGTTAACGCATATTGGAATCGCCAGTGTCGACTTTCCGAATAAACCAGTTTATCGAGTATATACAATACAAATACTGCATAACGATTTGGATTACGATTAAAACTTACCTTATACGTGTAGTGCTAGAATCTGTATACATAATCGATGGAGATTAAGCTGCAGAAAAGTATATTCAGATAGAAAACATTTAATTCAACACGGACCGATGTTTTGCTCAAAGTCGTTTCCATTTTACATTTAGTGTAAATCTATTTGATGAAAAGCTAACCAGAACATATTTACATGATATGTATGGCCGGATTATTATCTTCAATTGGTGATAACCTGACCAAAACCATTGTGTAGTAAGTGCATCAAACAACTATTAAACAAGCTTATTAATGATTATCCTTAATCAAATAGCAGTTGCATCATATCATAGTGCATTGTATTATGGAATGTCATACTGATAGCTAGACACGAACACTGGAGTACATTTAATTATGTGTTAACGAGAGAGGTCTTCCGAAATTTCTTTCGGTAGTGTCATGGTCTGATCACAGAATGGCCATTCTTTTCAAGAAAAATATTTGCAACATTAACAACTATACAATGTTTTGTTCGGTAAAAATATATATCACTTTTACNCGCCCGCCGCCCGCCCGCCGCCCGCCAAGGGGTTTCACATAATACGTCCCGTATTTTATACGGGCGTATAAAAATTGGACACACTATCTCAATGCACGATCAATAAAAGAAAAAATATCATACATATATACACATATTCATATAAATACACATTCATGTACCCGTTTATCTTCAAACTAAATACTTGTTGACTCGGTTTCACTGTACGGAGGATTTCGGATATAGTCGATTGATCACGATTGGGAACGCTGTTAAAGAAAATAGAACAATAGCCGAGTAATACCGATTATAGTATATTAATAGACATTCATGACATTCGCGTAACGCTAGTATAGGCTATTTTCTTAATAAATATGACTTAACTATATAATATACCACGCGCAATTAAGACTAATATAACCGTCAATCGCTACGTATAAAACGTTACGCTGGTTTATAATGCGTTCACAAAATATTTAAGTTTTAGGATTAAGGATCGATGTTAACCTGGTGAGTGAATAATAAGGGGAAACCTTGCTATATAAAGCAGTGTCGACAAGATATATTGATGAACGTGGTACAGTGGTGATTAAAATCGAATATCTGAGGTTATTTGCACTGTGTTATGTAGCTTAATTAAGTTAAACAATCAGGGCGCCAAAGAGAACGACGGGGAAAGCTCCCCCGTCCCAAAGAGCGACGGGGATAGCTCCTAAAAAAAAAAGAAAAAAAAAGAAATAAAACTTATTTATCCCCAAAATCACATTGACCAAAATTGACATTTTAAATTTAATTTTTATCGTTTCTTCGTCGTTAGAACATAACGAATGAACCACTTCATCTTCATTTTACTAGATTTGTTTTACACCCACTTTGGCCTATAAGACCCTTTTACTGAAAAGAAACATTTAGCGTCAAAGTTTGTCATTTTCACCAAGTTGATGTTAGTTTACCATTCTTATGCCAACATTAAAAAAACGACCTATTTTGGACTATTAAGTTGTTAAAATAAGCGTTTACCGGTGTCCGTCGTCTATAGTCTTCAATATTGCCATTATGAGCACTATAGAGGAAACTTATATTGCACAATCGTCATGAAACGTAGTCATAGCTTTTGTTCTTATGATATATCCGGTAAATGTCGAAAATGGGTCACATTTAGTCAAAAACTATGTCTGAAGGCTTAATATAACACTCTGCAAGTCAGGTTTGTATGTATACAATCTTTACTGAACATGCTCAGAACATGTGTTCGAACGATTATCGGCCGAGTTTAAAAATTGTTCCGGCCCTTTAAAAATTGCAGTAAAAGGATTGATCTTCGTTTCCTTAGTATGCCTATAGTGAACTCGTGTTAACACTCTAAAAATCACATCTAATCTTAATGAAGCCTTCTTTGAACATTTGGTCTAATGATAGATCGAACGATTTCGAAAAAAAATCCGGTCCATGTTTAAACATGGCCGTTAGAGGGTGGAGCAGTCGAAATTCCGTCTTTAAGTCTCTGTTCCATGAAAAAACACATTTAAAAACATGTTAAATTTGCATCACTTTACACAAAAAAGATAACTCGGAAATCTTCCTGAAAACTATTTCGTTTGTGAGAAATTCATAACAATTATGTATAGAACACTACTGCCTTATATAAAAGGCAACTCATTATTTGACTGATATATCTATTTATTTTGTGTGTATCTGGGTACGAGAGATGGACATGGGAAACGATTTATGCTGCGTTTATTCATTGTTTTCTTAACAATATGTGGACTGTGGCTTTCAAAAAACGGCCCTGAATACTGCAGGTCGGAGACGGTGGCCCGGACCATGGCTTCTGGGGTCGCCCGGAGGACATGACGATGGTCCGCCCGGCCTTTTAAATATCGGAATCACGGCCCGGAAGTGACGTCGCCGGTGAAACAGCAGCTGTAATTGCGGCCGGCTCTCTGGTCTTCAAACACATCAGCAGGTTGTCGGGATAAACATATAATAGGATTTATGAGTGAATTATTGCTTTTGAGCTTTATGTAAAAAGCATTGTAGCAAATCACTGGTGTTGTACGTATTTCCGCCCATTATTGGAGTTCTTCTTTAACAGATCTCACCAAATCCTTAAAATGCTTATATTGTGTAATTTTGAATCAAATAAGGTGATTGAAGGTAACATTAATAATTGAAAATATACCTTATACAAAATGTCCATTTTCGTAGGTCAATTGTCAATTGTAAAAATCGGCCTATTTGTTGTGTACTCTGCTATGTTTAAAGCAAATCTATATATTTTTGTAATGTGATTGAGTTTGCAATAATATGTGCGACTTCAAAAATGCTGTTTGATTTTAACATTTTTACACACAATTTTGTTTTCTTCCTTCGATGTTTAATATAGTAATTGTACTCTTGAAATCATATTTGTTAAGGTCAGTTAACTAACGGTTTGAAAATCTTAAGAGAAATGCGACTTCAACTATTTATATTAGCGCTTTAAATAAAAATGTCATTCCATTCAAGGGAGGTAATTCTAATCATATATTTGTGTATATAAACAAAAATAGTGTTTTGTGAGAGTATGATGTGTATGTGATAAACAAAACTTAACAATACAACAAATCGTATAGAAAAATACCTTTTAATTAAATAAACAATATTTTATAAACAATATTTGACAATAAAAGAAACAAATGCAGGTCCGTTATTAAAGAAGTCGTGAAGACTCGGCGAGGTATGAACAAGAAAGAAAAAAGACTCGGCGAGGATCTGTAAATAAACTTCTGATCTACAAACGCGCATGCGAACACGCAAATACAAGTTACAAATCTCAACTTAACTTTAAAAAAAAAACTAAAAAAAATCTGACTTAAATCGAAACAAAATCTGATCCGTATAATCCGCGCTCTAGGAAATCGGGGCTTAATGCATACGCTAAAATGTCGTAACCTATGCCTATGCTGTCGGCAAAGGTTTATAATGGACGACACTTTCCACCTAAACTGGATTTTAGCTAAGAAGAGACTTCCTTACAAATATAAAAGCGGAAAGAGCCCGGATTAGCTTTTTAATTTTGTACTCAAGCACTTGCTTGGAAATGATGTGATCAAATCACAATTTAAAAACTTATGAAAATGATGTTGTTAACGATTAAGTCACCTCCGCACCTACGATTTTGTTGAAATCACATCTTCATGGGATTACATGAAGAATGATTAATGTTCTTTCGGAAATTGATGCACACAATTACTTGTATTTTTGTTCACCATAAGATTCCACGTACGCGGCCACCCTTCTGCAACACGCCCGACAGCTGTACGACTTTGCCACTAAGTTCAAGGGAAAGTACAGTGACAGCGTAAACCAGGCGGCAGCATATTACAGCTAGATGTTTTTAAATTAAATTTATTATGTGTGAGTTTGCTAAAAAAGGAACAATTCTGTTTGAGTATTAACCACCAAACATATAAATTAAATAAGTTCATGTTTTTTTATCTAACAAAAAAGTGGAGGGATACGTTGAAGAATGTGCATTGTTTAAATAGCAAGTGTGTTTTATGTTAACACAAGTCGCATGATAATCTGCGTAAGCATTATACCGAGGTTATATAGATGAAAACGTCAGGTAACGAATGGTATCACGTTTAAACGTTTAAACGGTCGCCTTTCGTGTTTTGCTCAAAAACGTTTACAAAAACAGTAAACGTTTAAACGACCGTAAATATCAATATAATAAATATTTTGGTGCAAATAACGTCACCGACTAGCCGTACGAAGTATATCGATGACGAACTGCGAAATCCTGGCACTACCCAGTACCGAATTCGGCAGTAATTTATTTCTGATTGGTTAGCGGATGGCACGGACATGAACGGAAACAAACGGAAAATCTTCGCTACTTTCTGAAAATCTTACAACTTGGCAACGAAACAGTGCATATGCCGCCTTCTTGAAATATTTTAAGTGATTGATTAGCAAAGTAAAGCACTGTGGAAGCATGTTGAAAAGCAATATTTTAACCAAATTATATATTGATTACGTTTTTGCTGGTTTTTCATTTTCTGCAGTCAAACGATATTCACGTTGTATTTCATTTGCAAAAATCGTACATTTTTTCGGAGTTTCGTTTTCGGATACAGTATTTTTCGTCGATTTTACATTATTTTCGTCGTTTTTTTAAATAGTTTTTTTTATAGAATGACGAATACACATGTGGTAATACGGATGGTCTGGTTTATAATATTTTATGGTTTTAATATGACGTCATTGCGCGAATGGGATATGCACTGAATATAACTTTCGGAAATTATTACTACTTTCAGTTTTAAAATGCGATGGTACTGATGCTTTTAAAACGGACATAGGGATACCGTTTTATTGGTAACGTTTCGTTTATTTCATTTCGTTTAAACGTTGAGACATATCTGTAAACGTGATGCCCTTACAGGTAACTATGCATTTATTGCAACGTAACACTGTGTCATGCCGGGAAAAATCATTATTGTTTAAGTCAAACAAAACATAGTTAACTTTGTTTTGGACCAAACAATCCTTGGGTCATCGTGTACCCATTGTACAATTTATCACATTTTAAATAACAAGTGACCTTAGGTCTCTTCTTTAAAAATATATTGCTTAAGGAAAATGAAGAATCCCATTAGATTGGAAATCAATGTCAGTGAGGATTTTGTTAGGCGACATAATTATATTTCGAAACCCTAAAGGATGCAAAACATCTAATTTGAGCTGCACGTGTCAATTCTTTGAGATGTTTAGAATCCTATAAATATTCATTTATTGACAAACACGAAAACTGGATTGTATTAGGTAGAAAGAACGAGTTCTATCTTGGTCTAAATAGTCTTTGAAATTAGATCATCCGAATTGTATGTACAACTTCCGACCAATATCGTTTTTTTAAAATGTCAGTTTCAAACTGTAAGTTAAACAATTTCTCAGGAAGCGATTATATTATATCATATTGACTTTCCTTGATATCGAATTTGATTAGACCTTTGGCTGTTTCGTTGCATGATATTCTTTGGATTTTAGACATCGTGCCGTATTTTTTTACAAATATAAATCTCGAAAGATATGTCTCGTCAAGTGATACATAAACACATGCTATTGTCACTATTCGTTATCAAACAATACGTGCCATATCCGCGATAGCTGTTTAAACATATCGATTCGGTCACAAATAATGCATGCTATGCAATAGATCAATATCTATCATGTAGGTGGGACAATCTGCAGTAAAGCCGTATCTTATAGTAATTGACGTATATGTTGTGCAGTGAACTAAGACTTAGATAAAGTCTAAGACTTACGAGTTAAATTCCGGATTTTCTTTATTTTGCGTTTATTACGGTTGTTTTATAATTGTTTGCGTTCATAAAATGTTATCGATGCGTCAAGCACACACTAATTTAACAATTTGTCCCATTTTTCAATATGTATTACCGGTTAGAATACGTCATTATTTCATGATAGGCTGTGAAAAAGTATATATATTTAAAAATGAATGATAACCTGACCATTTTACTCTAGCTTGAGTGAAATTTTGGGGTTTGAATGATTATGAATATATGCCACATGTTTAGACAATTCATATTTGTATATTTTTCTACGGTGTAAAATAGGCCTTTATAACAATACAAAACAAATGATACAATAGAATAAAAAAATATAATTAAGCTACAATTGTCAAGAAACTAAAGAACTATTCTCCAACTTCAGCAATGAGCTACATGTGTGTGATCATAGGATGTAGTATAAATGTATCCAAAATACACGAAATGCAATGGCGCTTAAAACAATTCGTGCATTTAAGAAATAGTCGAACACAACATTGTGAAAATATATATTTAATGACCCGTCATGAAATGATAGCATGATTATTTAGAGTGAAATCAGAACAAATTCTCGTGTGTGTTATGATTATTATAAGAATGCATTGACAAATGAGTTAAAAGCATTTAATTGTATTTATACAAACTGGTTTATGGCAATGTAAAAGGGATAATTTCATCGATTGTTTCTTGTAATACAACAATGTAATAATATGCATTTCTTGTAAATAGTTTGGTATGAATATTTGAAACAAAATACAAGCTCTCATTAAAAAAGATGCTTTGCCTACAAGCAATTTCATTCGAACCAGTGGCATTTTGAAAGGAATAGGGAGTACGCAATTACACTTCAAATGTAATTTAAATTAAATGAAAACTTCGTTAGACAATTTCGTGTTTAAAATTTAAACATAGTTGCAATTTTAAACGGAATCCGGTGTAGAACGCATGTAATGAAACTCACGTGTATAACTTATATGCATACAATGTTTCGACACCGTTCGTATTTTAAACATGGAAGCTTTAAACAACACCTTGAGTAATGGCAAATAGTAATTAGATTTATGAGAAAAAAGGTTTCTTGAATGCTTCAAAACATGATGAACTGAAATTATCATTTCATGTTGAAATAAGCCAATACGTGATATAAAATAGTGTATATAAACACATTCGAACAACAAATACTATATGATACTGATATACGACCTTTTGAAAAAAAGACACAAATTTGTTGCCAACGTAAACACACATTAATTGAATTAGGTAGATAATCGATATTCGTGGCGGGTGATGTGCTTGATATAAAATACAGACAAAGCAATTATAAATATTATCCAAGGTACTAATCATATGCTGAAGGTATGTTTCCTTTAGTTTGACAATTTTCCGCCAATTCAATAGACAAGTATATAGAACACTCCAACGAAATGACATATATTTTGATACAGTATCTTCCAATTACTCACGGAAAGAAAACAGAGCACGCATTCTACAGGAGCGAGCAACGTTCGGTTCAGCGCATGCCACACACACATATTTTCAATCTTTCTCGGCGTACTAATGTGGAAACATCAGGAAATTGAAGCCTCCATGTTGACAATAGGAGACAGCACTTATTATATAATTGATATTCATGTATATTAAGTAACGAACACACAAACTGCACGACAAACACAAATCACATATCAACACGAAAATCAAGCAAAAGTAACGCAATTATATATCCAGTTATTGACCTCAGAGTAGACAATCAATAAACTGGCAAGTTAAAAGCGTGTAGCAGACACAGATGTGTCAAATATGCGCAATATAACGTCGGTATCGAAGACTGAAAGTCATCAATCAGTAACACTTATCCTGGGTCAACATATCTTTTATCTATTTGATATATGAATCGTACACATATAATTAGAAAAGACGTGCAAGGCCGACCATGCGCATATTGTAAGCCTTTGACATCGATTTATAAAGACATGGCTCAAAAGGAGTTATATCATCGCCCTCAATGATAAAACATCAAGATAAATTTTATGTACCTATTCATGCCGGTTTCTTCATTAGAAAAAAAGCAATATCCTCTATCAGACATTTTGTAATGATGGGAAAATCTACGAGGTTGATGTAATGTAAATACTTATTGTCATCGTGGACGTAATTTGTTGTTCGAAGCACGTAAAACATTGCAAACGTTTCGTCATGATGGTGATAGTTTTTACCTTGCTATAAGAGAAGATGATTTTGTCCCGAATAAAGCGTTCAATAGATGGTCATCTGACAAAAACTATTTTTCAGTAAGTGGATCACACACAATTGATTTCCGTTCATAAAATTCTCGATTCGTCAGCTTGCGCTTAAAAAGAACAAAATAGAACTGTTTATTTAGTAAATAAAGACAATATAATACAATAACACAACATAATAAAATTTCAAAGTTGTGTCATATCGTTCTATGAATGTAATATTATACTTCTTAAGTGTTAATCGCATGTAAAAGATGGAATAGGTAACATGTTAATCACCTTATAGTATTGTCATTAATCAAAGACATAATGTTGTTAAAATCTCCAGATGAGTACAACGAATATAATTTAACTGTTTTTCACGATAACACAATGAAAACATAAACAAGATAACGAGATACACGAACGGTCGAAAACATAGTTGGACGAGATATATCGAAATGGTTTAACCATGTTATTAAATGCAGGTTCTTGGAAATCTAAGTTTATCGGTGTCATAAAAGGGTCAACTATGTAATTACATGCAAGTTCTTGGAAATAAAAGTTTGCAGTATTAAAACGAATGATAGATTTAAGATGTGCTTATTATTTACAAATGAACGAATTTAATGTAAAAACAAACACACACAAAAATACGTGTCACTAGAAACATGATTGAGGCCCAAATAACTATTTTACAGCCAATATGCTTTTTAAAAAACGAATTAAATTTAACATTACATATCTGATAACATTCCCAGGAATAAAATATAACTTTATTGTTAAGCATAAAATCAGTTTGAAGAATCCCATAACATGGTGTTTCAGTCAAAACACCATTAACCGGCGTCGAATGCAACTTATGCATGATGTTATGCCTAAAATAGGATATAGGCTATTGTTTTGTTCCATACAAAACAATCTTTGAGCTATTTGAAGAAACATGTAAATGAACTTCAAACGAATATGAATAACTTTAGACTAAAGTAACTGTATACTCTTATTTTAATTTTATTATTTAACAGTAGATATTCTCAATCGGTCGGTGATGTAACATATGCCAAGTTACGCCTTTTTATAAATAAACGACATCGTCGCGTCTTTAAACAACGTGAATATAATCATACATGTCATTTATTGGATAATACAATCGAATATACACATGCAGAATCTGTAAACTATATGCGAATACAGTTAAATAACATGTTTGTGTCATGTTAGTTTTTGATTCACCATATCTTTCTTCTCTTAAAATTTGGGATAATTAATGTAATGACAATTTTATATGTTTGCTTCTATATTGTTCGATAAGCATAGCTGGTTTTATTAGTAAGTCTAGTATACAGTACAGTCGCTTTAATAATATTTAATTTCGTTGATAATTCGATTATTTAGTACAGTCCCTTTAATAATGCTTAATTTTGTTACTGGTGACGTCATCGTGTCTTCCCTCCTAAATACGTCATCGCTACGAACAACCGACACTGTTTTAGCTACATGATAGGTACATGTACTCCAGTTTATATCGGTCAACTTTATTCATAATTATTTTTTCTCTGATGGTAGTTTCTTGATCAATTTATTTTTAAGCTTCNGCCTATTTTGAGTCATCGTAACATAATTTAATCAATATATTAAAATTTAACACATGTAAAAATCGTACAGTCCCGCTTTAAACAACGTGAATATAATGATACATGTCATTTATTTGATAATACAATCCAATATACACATGAAGAATCTGTAAACTATATGCAATTACAGTTAATAACATGTTTGTGTCTTGACATACATACTTGAATCATAGGCCTCAAGTGAAACTTCATAAGCAGGAAAAAGTCCTTATCATTAAAAGAAAATAACGTATTGTTTTAGGCAAGTGAACAATTGCCATCTGTTTCACACAACACACTTGACCTAATAGCCAAACAAATACGCAGCAAACATTGACTACATTAAAACTGGGCCTCAAGACCTCGTAACTGCCAATTCAAATCATTTGTGGTTAAAACCAATTGCATGGAGGCCCAGGATTCACAAACAAGGAAACGCATACTGGAATCGCCAGTGTCGAATTTCCGAATAAACCAGTTTATCGAGTATATACAATACAAATACTGCATAACAAATTGGATTACGATTTAAACTTGCTTTAAACGCGTAGTGCTAGAATTTGTGTAAATACTCGATGGAGATTAAGCTATAGAAAAGTATATTCAGATAGAAAACATTTAATTCAACACGGACCGATGTTTTGTTCAAAGTCGTTTCAATTTTACAATTTGGTGTGAATCTATACATCTATTTGATGAAAAGCTAACCAGAACATATTTACATGATATGTATGGCCGGATTATTATCTTAAATTGGTGATAACCTGACCAAAACCATTGTGTAGTAAGTGCATCAAACAACTATTAAACAAGCTTATTAATTTTTATCCTTAATCAAATAGCAGTTGCATCATATCATAGTGTATTGTATTATGGAATGTCATACTGATAGCTAGACACGAACACTGGAATACATTTTATTATATGTTAACGTGAGAGGTCTTCCGAAAGTTATTTTGGTAGTGTCATTGTCTGATCACAGAATGGCAATACTTTAAAAGAATAATATTTGCAAAATTTACAGCAATAACATGTTTTGTTCGGTGAAAAATATATCACCTTTACTACAATGTAAACAAACTTTCTGAATAATATCCGGTTACGTATTGCTAATAATGTTTCCACAAAACACGAATCAATTGTGTGTTGACCACTTTCTTGCTAATACAAAATATATAGTTTATTGACTCATTTATTATCAATAAGTTATCATAATATGAACAAAATTGAACACACTATATCAATGCACGACCCATAACATGTACCCGTTTATCATCCAAATAAATACTTGTTGACCCGGTTTTACTGTACGGATGATTTCGGAGATAGTCGATTGATTGCGATTGGGGACGCTGTAATATAAATTAGGACAATGGCCGAGTAATACCGATTATAGTATATTAATAGACATTCATGACATTCGCTTAACGCTAGTATAGGCTATTTTCTTAATAAATATGACTTAACTATATAATATACCAAGTGCAATGAAGACTAATATAACCGTCCATTGTTACGTTTAAAACGTAGCGCTGGTTTATAATGCGTTTAATTAATATTTACGTTTTTGGAAAAGTTATCAATGTTAACCTGGCGAGTTAATAATGAGCCAACACCTCCCTATATATTGCAATATCGACGAAAATGTTTGAGGTCCGTGGTACAGTGATGATAAAAAAAACTGTAAATAGAATACGTAGTGTGTATTTCACACGTAAATGACAAACAAAAGCACCGGTGTTATCGTTTAACCACATTATGTGGTTGTAAAGATACCCTAAAGAGCGACGGGGATGACTGAAAAGCCATATAAATAAGATCCTCACCTCATTATCATACTGTCCGTATTAGACCTTATTGTTGAATTTTTAACCATCGTTATTACATACAAATTGACGACTTTTTTTTCATTTTACTAGATCATTACTTACACAAAGTTTGTCAGTCTAGTATACCATTGTTATTCCTAAACGTCAAACATACACTGGTTTGCCGTGATATCAAGTTTTTACAATATTTGAATACCTTTTCTCCGCAGTTTATCGTCTATAGTTCGTCGTGTGTCTTCAATATGTACACAAATATCACTATAGAGGAAACATGTTGTGCCCAATCTTCGTGAAACTTCGTCATAACTTTTACCCCTAATGATACCTCAGCTGATTCCAAAAATGGGTCACGTAGAGTAAATCACTTGGTCTCTAGCCTAGATAGAAAACAAGCTTTTGAACATCCCAACAGTTATGTTTAAATTTGTTCAAGCTTCATTAAAACTGCTCAGAATATATGTTCTAACAAATCTCGGCCTAGTATGAAAATGGTTCCGTTACGTTTAAAAACATAGCCGCAAGGAGATGGGACCTATTTTCTTATAAGCCTATGTTGAATTTTTGTAAACACTCTAAAAATCACATTTATGTCCAAGCTTAATAAAGCCTTCTGAGAAATTGTGTTTATAGATAGCTCGGCTGAGTTCGAGAACGGTTCCGGCCCATTGAAAAACATGGCCAGTAGTGGGCAGGGCATTTAAAAAGGCAAATTTGGATATAAGGTAACGTTTTGACCACCATGGAAATCACATTATTTGTCAAACTTTCTTTGACTAGCTCAGAATATTTACTCTAGTGTCGATACTTACGACACTCATACACTACAACTATGAGCCTAGTATTCGATCCACGCGTCACATTTTGGCAATCATGTTGTGTGTTTTGTTTCTGTCTGCACATGCACATTTGATCGAGATCGTTGTACACGCGCGGTTCAGTTGTGATTAATTCAGAGGAACGTGTGGGGTCTGGCTATCCATCAAATCTGTTTTTCCCCTTATACGCCTACAGTTGAACCTTTTGTGAACTCTTAGAGAAACATTAATGCAAGATTTGAAAGAAGCTTTCTGTTAAAATCTGGTTGAAGGCTTGCTCAATTGGGTTTATAAAAGTTTTCGGTCCGTTGAAAAACATAGCCGTTTTCTTATGCTTAGATAAAATTTTGCAAACACTCTAGAAGTCACATTTTTCGTCGATCGCCATGATACTCGCTGAGATCATGTGTTCTTATAATATCTCGTCCGAGTTTAACGTTGAAAAGCATGAGCGCCAGCTAGTGGGTTAGTTTTCGTTTTCAATGAATCGTGAATATATAGAGAAATAATGAAACTCCAGAACAATTATCAGCAGGTAAATTATAACTAACATCCGATAGTGTTAAATTTAAGGCACGTGACCTGAGGCCTAGGAACGATCAATGGAAACCCTTGGTGGTTAAAATCGGTTGAATGACGCGTCGATTCTCACATTTAGTCAATAATTAATCACTTACAAAAACGTGTACATATTTGTTTTATCATAGCATTATCCTGCAAATTGAAAATCAATAAAATAGAATTTTAATTCGATTTAATTAAAAATTAATTACTCACTTGTTTATTACGCATCAGAGTAACAGAATCACTACTTTCTGAAACATGAAGAAATGGACTTATACACATATCTTATTGTCTTCGTATTTGCAAGATTTGTGAAAGTAGCATCTGCCATCATATTTTACCAGATTATTGTCATCTCAGGAAGAAACCGAAATACACAAAGCTCGACTTCATTTTGATGTTTGTGCAAATACTAGTATAGACACAACATTATATTAGGTTACATATATCGTAATTATTTATTGTTTTTTTTTTCGCCAAAAAATTCAAATAGTTGACTCGCCTTAACGTTTCGGAATAAATGTGCATAAGTAAGCCTTTAGACAAAGTGAAGATAAGACGGTCATTGTGCCCGCATGTGTCGCTTAGTGACGTCACGTTATGTATATAATGACTACATTTTATTTAAGTATTAGGGAATAGGTTCTGAAGTTGTGTGAATAATATCAGAATTAAAATTATCAACTGAAGACTTGATAAGTCATGAAAATATCGTTTTTAATAAAATGAATATTTTTTTTTTAAATAACTCTTACTACATAAATTACTAAAGTCATTTCACATTTGATAAAAAATTCCGATTTTGGCACTCTGCAAACTGGCTTTAATGGAATCCTCCAAATATTGTGCAGATCCATAAGTATGATACAGGAAATATTGTGTTTGCATTATCAACACACGAATAAACAGCAGTAGACAAAGAACCGGTAAAGGCCATAATACTAGGAAGTTTTGTTAAAACATAAGAAATAATAGCTTTCTGTCAAATCACCATGAACATCTTTCATAACATTTGTTTGAATTATTTCGTGATCGAATTCAAAACGTATTCCGGTCCATCAAAACACCTGACCGCCAGGGTGTTGGGCAGTTGTCTTTGTATATCCAAAAGAACAAAAATTAGGGAATACTATACAAGTCACATGTTTTGTCAAATCATCATGAAACCTGCTCAGAGCATATTTTGTGCTCCGAAATGTTTAGTTCCTTCAGGTATCAGGTGAGCGACCTATGGCCTTGTTTCATTTGCATTCATAGTTTGTTGGAAACGCGCTAAAATAAACGATCTTAAAAATCCATTATCAACGTATTTATTATTAGTAACGCTTTTACTGGTCACCTACATTACCTAGACTTCTCGAATCGGTCCTAAAACATGAAATGCGTACATGTAGTAACTTAATACGTTGTTTATTATTCGATGAACAACGTAAAATCGATTTTCTGTCTTGAAGCCGCTGTCCACCGGAAAAACCTTTAATATACGTTCAAATTGCATCACTTCAAATAAAAATACAACAGGTAAATCTTACTGAAAACTATTGCGATTGTAAGAAATGCATTATATTGTGTTTCTGATCGAACGCGGTAAGCATGGA
>VMBQ01006881.1:0-50603 GCA_007657795.1 Dreissena rostriformis
ACAGTGTTGCATTCATTAATCAAAAAAAAAAAAATACTCAAAATATCAAACTTTGAATCTGCAACTATTTTAAGTTTTTGATAAGTTTAATCACAGAATTAAATAAAAGCAATTAAACACCAACAAATGTAATTGCTTCAGCGTAAATATAGGTTTCTGCGCTACACAAATGCACATGTTATATATATGTTGCGTTTTGAAGGTGTGTATGATAGAAATACAATACTGCTGCAGCTTCTTGAGTTTCACTTCTTTATATTGTACTATTTAACAGGTAGAGTTTTAAGGAAACGCTGAATGTACATATTATTAAAACAGCGACCCTCAAACGGTCCAAAAAGCCAGATAAAAACGATCGAACCTTATTATTTCATTCGAGCTAGAGCGAAATGATACAGATATCACGCACTGGTTTTCACAACTCAAGCGCCGGACATCATTGATTTAAATCGGACACAAAAACCGAGAATAGCCTATATATAACTTTTTTTATTTTCAACATTTAGAAGACGAAGAGTCGCGTACAATTCTCAGAAAATATTCTTGATCTTTAAGGTCAATAGATTGATTGTAATATCAATTTCATTAACACAAACAGAAACTAGACTCTGGCGCATGCAAATCAAGTTATTGTTAACAAAGGATCAAAGTTACTCGTTAATAGATTTTTGATTTTCGTTTCCACACAATGCACTTTAAACTTATGGTATGATGTTGATAGTACTTAATATGAATGGTCACCATATCAAAATTATTTGGCACCTTCAACTCATAGGACCCCGCACTTATAATAAAATGTATACATGCTTGTCAGTCAAAGGTTAAGGTCAAAATTATACAGTAAACGATTATTGATTATTGATTGTTCTCATTAGGCTCTTCACGTTTTGAAGGAAGTTAATTTTATTTTATTACTATAATATATTTGTATTCTCCATGAGCTCCTCTTTATTTTGCGAACAAAACATATGCTATTCTGCAAAAACTAAATTGTATACATTTTTCAGAGAGTTTCTCATTTAAAAGAGTTGATTACGAATTTAGCTTTAAGCTCATACTAAATCACTCTACTATTTGTCTTAAATAAATAGAGTCTACATTCAGCTACGAAATCTAGCACAAGTTATATATATATATTAACTATTTGGAGTCAATTGATTACATATTCTTAGTATCTTATTGATTTTTTGAATGTGTATTTTATGTCTTTCAGGGCAGCGATTACAGGCTGTACCCAGATTTGTTAGGTTTTATTTCTTAAGCTAACAGACAATGATCTGATGTTAGTCTGATTTGATTTATATTGTAAAAGAATGTTGATAAGACCCTGTGGTTTGTGACCTTTATATTTGAATGACCCTAATAGGTTGTTGCGCCATATTTATATATGGCGGACATTTCAATCATTTAACCGGTAACATGCTATTATGAGATATTTTAATGTTTAGCTGATTTCAATAAGAAAATTCTGGTTTTTCATATTTATTTCGAAAGAAAGTAGATTTATATCAAATGATTTTGCAATATGCATGAATCCATACCCCGAATTCCAAAATTGGTCACGCAAAAAAAGTTTGAAGCCACTCGGAAGCACATTATGTGTTGAAAAAAGGCTCATACATACTAAGTTTCATTTCTTTTAGTCACATCTGAATGATAAGATGTTCGTCAAATATCGTAAATTAGTTTTATCCACCTAAACAAAATAGCTCTACTGCTATCGATTGCGACATGAACACGTTTAATATGTATTTGGGGATACGTTCTACTGCTTACTAACATCATAATTTAAACTGTTGTGGTATACAATATAGCAAACAATGAAACTCCAGAATCTCTTTCAGGAGATGTATTTTTGTTTGTATCCATTTTTATATATAACAGAACACCAACTCAAAATATACCATGATACAAACTGGGATCACCGCCTTGAAACAGTTAATGCAAAGCCTTGTGGGTTTAAACCGGTGTAAGCGCTATCCAACCTCAAACATACTCCAGAATCAATACAAACCAAAACGCGCGTCTAAAACGATCCAAATAAAATGTACCTTTACAGAAAGAAAATGATAACAGTAATGCCAAAGTTGCTACGCGCGTTTTATTGTATTGTGATTTTCTACTAAGTTTGTTAAAAAGGAATGCTTCACAAATAATGTGAGTATTCTAGTGTCGTAGGAATCGGAATCTATTGAACGGAACAGGGGATAGGTTTCAAAGCTGTAACTAAACAAACAGATGTTAAACAAACAAGTAAGCGATACTCTATAAAAAATTGTCAAACAAACATATTCTCTTAACTTTCTGCCCGGCTTGAATTGAAACCATTAGAGTTAATTTTTTGACTTTCACTTATATCAGTTGTTAATACATATAGGCCATAGTTGAGATTTGGGCTCTGCATTGACCCTCCCTTTAAAGGCAGTCCTAGTTTTATTCATGTGTGGTTGTGTTTGCTGTTTGCTTATTTTCCATGTCGTATGGTTGATCATCTGACACTTGCCACACTTAAAGAACCTTGCACTTACAAAAAGATGTATCCATGCTTGTCAGTCAAAGGTTAAGGTCACAATTCTACAATAAATGATTAACGATTTCTCTCATAAGGCTCTTCACGTTTGGAAGGAAGTTAATTATATATTTTTATTATTTTATACTTTTTCTTCTCCTTGATCTCCTCTGTACATATATTAAATATCTAAATAAAATTTGAAATCCTCTTTTATTAAACGATTTCGCACAGAGGTGTAATATTTGGCATGTAATAATGTATGATCTAAACAGTTTGTAACAAAACATTCCCCTGGGTCAACACTTGAAACGCCTTGAAGGCAACCTGTTTTTATTACATGTATATATTGAAAGGTTTAAACATCTTTTCCTCTAAAAGTACCAGATCTTTAGGTTTGGTATTAGGTGTATTTCAGAAACAAATATGTCGCTCCATTGAATTAAGATTTAAAGTCATACAAAATGTGCTTTTTATATTTGCGTCATGGCAATACACTCTACACGCAAACATTAGAAATTTTTCTATTATTCGGATTTTATAATTCAACATCATTTTTACACATTTCTCTGACAGAAGTAACACACAAAAGTTACATATGCATATATATCAAAGGTTCGTTGGATATGCGGCAATTAAAAGTAGTACCTTAAAAAAAATCAATTCGTTCGTAAAGTTCATATCATTCACCTACAAGCTAATTTCTATACATTTTGGTTAAGCCCACACATTTTACGACGTAAAATGTTCACGATTAGTTTATCTCAGAACAACGTATTCATTTGACATGATTTGTATACCGTTATGCCGGTGGTCCGTCCGTCCGTGCGTCCTTGCATCAATCCTTCCGGCAACCTTTTCTTTTCACGGCATCGGCTCTTTAATCGATCGGAACACTTTTATAAAAAAAATATGAATCCTCTTCAATTCGGTTCACCTTGATAAAAATATATATAAGGGCTGTTCACTGCAAAAAATGGAGTTAAATAGAATGATATAATCATATATGTATGATTAATAGAATAACTGCTGGAAATCAATGAACTACACTATTTTGTACCTAATTGAGTTATTGAATGTTAATATATATNTTTTGCTTACATGTTCGTTAGATATGCCGCATTCAAATATCTTAAAGGGACTGTAAACCACGAATGACGAAAAAAGAAAAGTTCTAAAATACCGCATTTTTTTTAAAATTATTAGTTTATATTGATTAAAATATCACGACTGGTATATAACATTATTGCAAACTGCATGTATTCTGTTTGGTTGATAATGTCGCTACCACGAGTAAGTTATCTCAATACCCCGATAATATATACAAAATTTATATAATTACTCAATCAAACACTCATTTATTTTTTACACCTAAGAGCTTTTTATGTCCCCCAGTCTTTACTGGGGACATATTTTTTTTTTGCCCTGTCTGTTGGTTTGTTGGTTTGTTTGTTTGTTGGTTTGTTGGTTTGTTTGCGTCAAACTTTAACATTGGCCATAACATTTGCAATATTGATATAGCAACTTGATATTTGACATGAATGTGTATCTTATGGAGCTGCACATTTTGAGTGGTAAAAGGTCAAAGTTAAGGTCATCCTTCAAGGTCAAAGGTCAAATATATGGGTCAAAATCGCTCATTCAATATACACTATAACTTCTTAACAACTTCTTTCACATACTTCATATCTCATATACATATGTATCTCATACAGCTGAACGTTTGAAATAGTAAATTGTTAACTTCAAGGTCACCCATCTAGGTCAAATGTCAAGTTCTTATACAAACTCAAATATTTAAACATTGGCCAAAACGTTTCAACCGTTTAAGATTGCAACTTTATATTTGGCATGCATATGTACCTCATGGAGCTCAACATTTTCATTGGTCGCAGGTCAAGGTTATCCTTCAAGGTCAAAGGTCAAATATTTTAACATAAGCCATAAATGTTGAACTATTGTAGATAGCAACTTCATATTTGGTATGTATGTGTAACTCATGGAGCTGCACATTTTAAGGGGTACAAAGTTAAGGTAAAGGTCATCATGAAAGGTCAAAGGTCAATTACAAAGGTAAAAATCTGTTATTTTAAATATGCCAAAACGTCAGTACCACTTGAAACAGATACTTCATATTTCACATGCATTTGTAACTCATACAGCTGAACGTATTCATCGGTGACATTTCGAGGTCAAGGTCATCCTTCAAGGTCATATACTTAAAATTGTCTATAACTCTGTAACTATTGTACATAGAAACTTATATATATTTTGTATGCATGTGAATTTCACACAGCCTCTTATTTTGATTGGTGACATTTCAATGTCAAGGTAATCTACAAAGGTCAAAGGTCAATGCTCAAAATTTCTCATTTCAAAACATACTATAACGTTTTGCTAATTTTAAAACATACTATAACTTTTTAAGTATTAAGGTAATCGCTTAAACTATAAGGTCAAATACTTTCATGTCAATGTCCCGATCATACATTAAGGTCATAGACCACATTATTAAACACTCACCAATTCATTTCAAATATTGCAGATTTACCACTGGGACGTAATTATTCCATTCAATGTTTATTATTTATTTATTATTCATATAGGACTTAATTCTTCAAGAAGCCATTTCTTGCTGAACCTTCTTTACATTACGGAAAGATAAACCAAACTTTGTATATACATATGCAAAACTACTTATTTTCTATGAAATATGCTTCTAAGCATTTCCAGCAAGTTTTGACTGAATTTCTGGTAACAGAAATAGTTCTATATCTGGTACTAACCTACTTCAGTTTTATTACTCATTTGCACCAGGTGCAACATAATTTTGCTTCAACAAATCTGCACCAGGAAGATGCAATATATTTTTTCGTGCAGCACATATGTACCAGGTAGATACAAAGTTACAGTTATGTAACATGCATGATATAAGCATGTCAGTATGAGAGTTACAACATAACAGACTACTGTAAAGCTTCTAACAATTGGAAAAAACAGAAGACGTAATGAAATGAAAGAACTGCAATACAAAAATGAAAATACAAATGAAAATTGACACATTTAAAACATGTTATATAGTATTCCAATTATGATTTTACAACAATGGTAAAAAATTCGAACGCCAGTAATCATAAGTAAGCCAGGGTACCTACAGGGGGCATAGTGTTTCACAAACACATCTTGTTTTATTTACATTTTGTAATGAGCCTTTATATTTTACTACATGCTATATTGTTCTTTTTTAATCGTTTGAGCACAATGTACTCAAGGAGAGCTACTGGAATACCCATATGTTCGTCGTTCGTTCGTCGACTTTTTATTAAAAGCGCTTGGCATACTTTACACAAAAATTGTCCTTGGGTGACCCTCTATAAAAGTTGTTTAAATCATTCTGGTCCGCTGCTTATGAATGTAAACAGGACTAAAATTAACTTTAAAAAGTGTAGATTTCATCAATAATAAATATAACATAATAATAATACAATAAATATTGTTTGAAGCCGCAAGGCCCAGAGGTTTTATATTTGGAATGTACCATGGTAGTCCTCTGCAACGTTTGTTCAATCATTTCCCAGGGCTCGAAAATGGCCACTCCTAAGGAGTAACTTGATCTATAAAAACTTATATACCAAAACTAGCTTTAAAAACCTTCTCTAAAACATGGAAGACCGTTGATTAAATATTTGGCATGTTCTATTGAATTATAGTCATCCAAAAAGTTTGGTCAAACCATGACTTTGTGGTTAACGTTGGTCATGCCCTTGGGATTTCTTGTTTTAATTATTATATATTGTTTTAATAATATTGTAAAAACTTAGCAAATATACTCCCCTAAAATTGCAGCGCCTAATGGTTTGATACAGGGCATATAACATCATACAGTGATCCTTTAACAAACATGTTTAAATCATGCCGCTGGGATTACAATTTTCCTTGATCTAGGAGTTACTTGTTTCATTTCAGGTGTATAGAGGTGTATAGAGGGAATTATTAATTTTAAAATCCTCCCTTCTAAAACTGTAAGAATCCGAAGTTTGCTATTTGATATGCAACACTGTTAATTGGTCCTATACCAAGTTTGTTCAAATCAAGAACTTTGGTTTAAAAGTGCCCCGCCCTATTGTTTTCTTGTATTTCTAATATGTATATAGTGAACAATTTTAAATTTTTCTCTGAAACTACAAGGCCCAGATTTGTAGTTTTCCCCTATTTCTCTTGTCCCAGTATATGTTGTATATACACAGATCATGTCAAAATATTAAGGTAGAATATCATCGACGACGCTTGTTGAAATATCACGCAAGTTTATACGAAATGTTACATCTAGAGCGTGGCGAGTTTTGATCACATCTCAAGGTTTTAAAATACTTTGGGAACGGCCACTTTGTAATGTTTTTATCAAATGAAAAGGTGTTGATATATATGTCGTTTCAAATCATTGCCCTTGTCATGATTTGTACACATTTCATAGACAACAAGACATATCAAACTTTTAGGACTTGTTGTTTAAGAAGACATGTTGTTTTTAAAAGTATTTTGCTATGTTAATCTCTATTAACAATGTGATTTCCGGGGTATGGTCTGTGTTCCATACCAAATATAACATCTTGCGGTTTCAGAGAAGTTATCACGCTAATAGTGAATGATGTATATATGGTATATTTATATAAAACATCCTCTTGTATGTCGATAACCAAACCTTGCAGAAGACAAACCGAACTGCAAACAAACATTGTGGTCGATATTTGTAGTACCACTTTTTATTGATAAAATGGTGATATATTAAATGTGTGTTTGTGTTTGCGCACAGATAACATTCAAAGTGGCGGAAATGGTTTAACTCGATTTATATAAATAATATTTTTCGTTCAGTCAATCTTCGCATCGTGCGTTTACTTTATATTTAAATGCAATGATTGATAAACCCATATTCATATGCGTCAATACAACACTTACACGGGTCTGATTTGTGTAATATAAGAAGTAAGACAGTATTAATCAACACACTCCTGGATTTATATGGGTAAAGAGACACTTGCACGCGGACTCAAACGTTCGTAATTTAATTATAGAAGTTACAAATCCCTAAATATCTGCGTCACGAAACCTTTAGATGATGCTTTCTACTGCTCTTTTCAGAAAAATAAGGCGGTAGTGTGTTTTCTTTTTAGTGAGTTTCTTTTTATTTTGTTATGTTTTCATCTTTATTTCCTTTTAAGAAGTTATATTTGCATTTCAGATATATGTGTAACCTTTTAAGCGACTTTTCTTTATTTATTTGTACACATTTGTGTCATATTGTACTTTTGTTTAGCAATATTAATCAGTTTTAATCACTGTTGTATTGTTATGACCTCCAAATAAGGCGGTATAAAACAGTCGCATTGTCTATCTGTACATCTATGTCCTGATGTCCGTCCGAAAACTCTTGAATTTGCCTAAAAATGGATTTTTAAATAACTTGGCAAAATTGACACCACCATAAAACTACACCCGTCTCCCTATCTGAATGGTCTTTGTCACACTTAGAAGTCACATTTAAAATGTGTTTATAAATCAGCTTGAAAAACAATGTCTAAGTCATATCTGTTCAATATGTAATTTTATTTAAAAATAACTTGGCACACACATATACCTTTCCCTACCTCAAAGTTCAAGCCCACATTCAGAGATCGAAAGTCAAATTTTGCCATAAAACAGCTTGTTTTGCAATAAGCCAAGTTTTCGAGACAAAAGTGAACAGTGGGNGGGGGGGGGGGGCATACGTTTCTTTGAGATATATGTCTTATTTGACATAAATGTTTGAAAGTATGTCCGTTTTTGCAATAAATTTTAGGTGTGGGGTTGCGAAATTGATTCATTTACAAATAATAGATAAACGCTGCAAATGTGTTATTGTGTTTAACCATGTATTAAATAGTAATGCATCCTCTTGTGTCCTTTGCACCTCAATTGCACTTGGACCGCATGTCCCAGTATCTCGGTTTAGATTTGCGGCTTATCCGAATAACTTGAGTGAGGATTTGTTATGGAAGTATTTCTACGGCTACTCCATACCACTGAGTTTTGTAGAGCAAATTTAAGCAACTGGCAAAGGTACGCACATTTACTGGTTAACCTGCTTGCCAAGGCAATGGATGATAATTTTTACAGACCAAAAACTGACAAATTTAAACCCGACACATAATATGTACTCCTAAGTAAATGATGGCAAGCGATTACAGATTTATAGCCAATTGTCAATATGATATCCATTCACAACACAGGTATGTGTAAAAACAGTTTGTAATGTCATTGGCCATTTGTTTGTAAATATGTACTACGATCATTAATATTTACGTTTAAATTTGCCTAAGGAGTTGAATCATCGAGACATAAGAACAACAGGTCACCGGATTTGATTACATTATCAGAATACAGCGTTTGTCGTGAAAGTTGTTATAATTATAAAATAAAATTTTAATCAATACGTAATATATAAGTAACTTTTTGAATTAATTAACTTTTTTGTCTGACACACACATATTTTCAACATGATCATCATTCACTTGACCGGTCTGGCGGTTGTGGGGGAAATGAGGGACAACAACAAAAATATCCTCCGCCAGTAAGGTCTGTTATGGGCTGCCGAGAGTAGCTCATCTATGGGGATGGATGTCCAAACTTTCGCATTGTCCATCCAGCTTTTCTTCTGACGGCCTTGAAAGGGACATCCCTCTAGCGGGCCATGGAGTTCAGTCTTGCACAGAGAATCGTGCTTGTTGTGTCAAAACCAAGTCAGTGTCATGTACTCGTTGGTCTTGTACGCAATGTAGGATATGCGGAGCAGTCTTCGGAGGCACCTGTGTTCAAACGCCTTTGTAAACTGCTTTCTGTGTGCGCGTGCAGCGTCGAGGTTTCGTAGCCGTACAGAAGGATGGAGACTACGAGGGACTTGTAGAGCTAGTACTTTGTGGGGAAGCTGCTTTCCAAAACCTGCTCAGTCTGGCCATTGCTTCGGTCGCCATAGAAAATACTATTCGGACCTCATCGGTATTGGTTCCATCCTTTGACAGGAATGCTCCAATGTACTTGAAGCTGGTCACTTCTTCCAGTTTTTCGCCATTCATTGTGTGTGCACTGGTGTTGTTCGTGCTCTTCACCGTGATATTCGACTTCTCCGTGCCTACCTCAATCCAGTATGCTCATGCTCTATCATAGAGTATGAAGTTGAGGTCTTGTGAATCACAGAATCCCAAGTTGGAAATGGTACTGCCAATAATTGAGATAGAGGTGTGGTGGTCTTGGATGGTCTCCTGCATTATCGTGTCAAGACAAAGGTTAAACAAGACGGGGAAAGCAGAAATATCTGACGGACGACAATTGATGTCCTGAAGAAGTCTGTACCTTCGGAGAATTAGTGCGCTACTCGCGTTTTCGTAGAGTTCTTGGAATACTTTCACCAGCCCTTCGTCAATTTTGAATCCACTCAGAACCTGCCACAAGCCATCATGCCACACGTGGGCGAAAGCTTTCTAAAAGTCGATGAAGTTGTGAGAGAATTCACGTTGGTGTTGCATGTGATTTTCATACACGACTCTGCAGTTGAAGATTTGTTCTTTTTTCCTCCGCCCAGCTCTGAAAACAGGCTGCTCTCCCGTCAGCAGTTCCACAGCCATACTTTTACATTGATTGAGGATGATGCGACGCATGACTTTGCTGGTATGGCTGACAGAAGGCGCAGAGTTAAATACTTGGTATTTAACATTATATAGTGGTCCTCTTCAATGAAACATCAGGGGTCAAAAATGGCAACGCCCCGGGGTTCATTGAAATTATATAAATTACATAGCAAAACACATGTTTAAATCCTCTTAAACGATTAGGCCTAGGGGTGTAAGATTTGGTATCAAGAAGTGTATGGTGGTCATCTAATAAGTTTGTTTTAAACATTCCCTCGGAGTCGCCCTGTGGGTTACATGTTTTTATTATGTACATATAGTGATTTTTTTATCTTCTGTTCTGAAACTGCACGACCCTTTAGTATGTTAGTGGTCAACAGAAATGATGATGTCGAACCAGTGAATTACTCTTTTAGGTCATACTTATGTGTTTGAATATTTGGATAAAGACAATATAGTTTTCCCGAAAAGACGAAATCTGCAGTGATTCGGATTAAATGGATCATCATCGTTATTAGATTTGTCTCTGACAAATAAGAAACACACGTTATACAGATCAATATATATATATATATTACACCTCAGAGATATTGGTCCTTCTATATCTATATGACCGGTTTCAGTCTGTAAAATGCAATAGAGATACCTAAGAGTATATGGACCGGTCACTATATTTTGTATATGGACCGTTCGGGGGGTTACACACCACTAAATTTGCACTGTGTGAAAGCAGCGTTTTATTGTACAACGTAGAATTAGGGCCGATTATAGACGGTCGGCCAAGCTCTGCCGTGTGTTATCGTTTATATTACATATCATTTTATTTTGTTCCTTTACTTAAATTTATTACCGAACCAGCATTCCGTACTTTTAATTTCATTCAACTGATTACGAAATTTATGACGTATCTCGTGTGACGTCATTTATGTGACGAAAGACACCGCTTTTAACTAGACTCTCTGGACTGTAGTGACAACAATTGTTGTGGTTTATTTAACAGTTAAACATTTATTTAAAAAAAAACATCGAACGCATCCAAAACGTATTTCGGGTTGTGTGTTGTGTGTAATGTATAATTTAAAACTTTGAGCATTGGATTAAAGTTCCCATTGAGGTAAGCGTGTCGTTTACTAAATGTTGATGTTTTATTGTTAAACATTAGTTGTCATGTGTTGCATACAAGGTATTCAAAAGTTCATGAAATGGTTAAAAAGTCAACTAGTTGTTTTTTTAAAGTGAAAACTACAACATTATTAAAAAATATATGAACCTGTATTTCTTAAAGTATGACAGGTACAACATGGCGGGTGTTCTGCAGGGCTACAAACTTCTTGGATTAAATCAATGTGTTTAGGTTCTAAACCATAAACAATCGTATGTACAAAACTGTACAANGTAAAAAAAAATACGTTTTTTTGGGTGACATAAAAATTATAAAAATTAAAATTTCTTAAAATTTAACTTGTGTTCTCCATTTTTTGGTAGTTTGTGGTTTAATTAAATGGTATATGATATATATTATCTTATATAATATCAATATGTTGCCAATTTCATAGGTTATTAATCATTTTTATGCAATTAGAGATTTTTCAGATTTAATGAAAAAGTACATGTTATAAAATGGTGAATAAAATCAAAACAAGGCCGGTGACCCTATGTTTTTATTTCATTTTTCATATAGTATTTGTATGTAGTACTTGAATATAAATTTTGAGCAAAAGTTATTAGATGGAAAAAAATCAGCAAAACTGCCGCAACACCCCTTAAGTAAAAATGTGTACAAGTTCTCCTCTGAAACCCCAGGGGCACAGTGGTACGTAGTTTGAACTGTAATATCGTTTAAAGGTAATATAGTACATTTGTCAAAATTAAGCACGAGGGAACATAAGAGGCTAGGCCCCAGTGGTCACCAGTTTGACAAGGAAGCAAATAGGAGAAACTTATGCAAATTATTCCTCTGGTGTCACAATTATTCAAACTGGTGTGGTGGTGTAAAATGTGTTATATAAATGTATATAGCATTATATGTTCGATTTATGCCACTGTCCTTTAAAGTAGCCATTGTAGCCCCAAACCAGGGGTATTCAGTTTTATACCACTTAGCTTAAGGTTCCTCGGTAAGAGTTCAATTAAAATCAGGGTGCGCTTGTCCTATAAAAAATGGTGTGACTTTGCCAGTGGAACCACATGCACTACCAGCACCATACCGAACCCAAAATGTTAAGTTATCTTGGTTTAAGAAGCAGGCTGTCAATCGATTTCTATATTATGTTTAGCTCGAGTGAGCAAATAGTGCTCATGTGGAGCTTTTAGGATACCCTGATACCCGTCGTCCGTCAATTCGTTCATGCATGCAATTGTTCATCTTAAGACTCCACCTCCTAAACAACTTGGCAGATTTTAACAAAACTTCAAAGGAACTATCCTTGGTTGATCATCTTTCAAAGGTGTTCAATATTAACGGTCCATTGTATATGTAGGTCACCACTTAAGAAATTAACACTTAAAATGTATTCTTTCTTAAACCGCGATTTTTATAAAAGGTGTGTAACACGGTAAGGTGGTCCACTACTTAGATAATTAAAATCAGACCCCTGAGATCAAAACTGGCCACGCCCCTGAGATCATATGATGTATATGGACATTTATATTAAACAACTTCAACACTAGTCTTTCTCACAAACCACTAGGCGAGGCGTGTACTGTTTTGCATGTAACACCATATAGTTGTTCTTTACACCATATGTTCATAACATGACCCTAGGTTCAAAACTTACCATGCCCCAGTGACTAAATTATCTAGACATCTATTGCAAATTTATTTATAAAATCTTCTTTAAAACTACACAGCCCAGAAGATATATATTTCGCATATAGCATATGGTTAAGTTTCTTCGGTGAGATTAAATTTGGCAACTCACTGGTGATAACATTTTTTTGTTATATGTATAGAGTGAAAACTTACAAAAAGTTTGAAACAGCAAATCGCAGAGGTTATGTATTTGTTGTGTACCATTATGAAGTGTCCCCGTCCTAAGGGTAACTTTTATTCCTAATATGTATATATAAACAAATGAGAACAATCTAGTCTGTACCCACAGTGTCCAAAGATTGGTTAGGTATTTGATATTTGATATTGTAGGGTGGTCTTTATTTACTTTGTTTTTCAATTCATGCCCTTGAGTGCACAATTTTCCCCGCCCTGGTGATGACTATTTGTTAGGTCCACTGGCCAGAGGCCATTGGGGCTTATGTCATGGTCCTGTGTCCGTCGTGCGTCCGTGCGTTTACTTTTTTTTTTTTTTAATTTTTCTTCTCCTAAACTTCATGTCCAATTCTGATAAAACTTCTCACAAATGTTCCTGGGGTGAACCTCTTTCAAATTTGTTCAAATTATGCCCCTGGGCTCAAATTTGACCCCGCCCCGGGGGTCAATAAATTGAACATATGCTTATATAAACACTTTTTAGTGCAAACTTTAAAAATCGTCTTGTCTATAACCTTTGGACCTTGTGCTACCACATTTGGTATGTAATGACATTTAATAGTTCTCTACTTTTTTTGTTCAAATTATGCCCCTGGGGTCAAATTTGACCCTGCCCCGGGGGTCACAAAAATGAACATATGCTTATATAAAGCCTTTTTTTGTGCAAACTTTAAAAAATCTTCTTGTCAATAACCGTAGATCTTAGGGCTACTTAATTTGGTATGTATCGACATCTAAAAGTTCTCTACTTAGTTTGTTCAAATTATGCCCCTGGGATCAAATTTGACCCTGCCCCGGGGGTCGCATAAATGAACATACGCTTAAATAACGCCTATTTTGTGCAAACTTTAAACATCTTCTTGTAAATAACCGTATGGCATAAGGCTACCAAATTTGGTATGTAGTGACATATAATAGTTCTCTACCAAGTTTGTTCAAATTAAGCCCCTGTGATCAAATTTGACCGTTCCACAGGGGTCACAAAATTGAACATATGCTTATATTGGGCCTATTTTGTGCAAACTTTAAAAATCTTCTTGTCCATAACCATTGGGCCTATTTCTACCAAATTTGGTATGTATTAAAATCTTAAAGTTCTCCACCAAGTTTTTTTTCAAATTATGCCCCTGGGGTAAAATTTGACCCTGCTCAGGGGGTCACAAAAATGAACATATGCTTAAATAAGGCCTATTTTGTGCAAACTTTAAAAATCTTCTTGTTCATTATTATAGAGCCTAGGGCTACTCAAATTGGTGTGTTGTCAGGGGTGTAATTTTTCCGCGGATTTCCGCGGATCGGGTTGTCCCGGGGGTCATTTATGAGATTCGCGTAAATTCGTAAAAAAAATAGTGGAGAGGGAGGTACGTCCGATTCCGCGGACGTCTTTTATAAGCGGTCCGAAATATCCGCGGCTCGCGAAATCACTCCGCATATTACAATGGTAGATTTTGCCTAAGCAATTTTGAAACGAGCGATGCCGTTTGCTGTCGTTTTCCAATCAACCAATTAAAATCTTTCTTTTTAAATGCGTTCGGTATTTCTTTTCTGATTTGTTTGCAAATGGCGCAGTTGCGAATCGAAAATTAAGATTATCGAAATGAAAAATATCAATCGAATTAGCGACTGTCATCATATAATTAGAAAGGATAAATGAAATGTGTTTATCAACGATAAAGACTGCGTTTTTGATACAAGCAACACATATTTTGTTTACAAATGTGCACAGTGAATATGAGTCACGGAAACCAGTGTTTGCAAATTGGAGTTCAGTCTACTTGCGAAGTAAAACAAATCAGAAGAGTATCGTTTGAAAATGGGAATAGACAAACATGATTTGATTTAAATGTTATTGGATCTGTGTGTAATCAGATTCATATGCATATTCTGCTTTATTATGTTTGTCACACTGTTCAGTTAACTTAAATAGCATTGAACTGAAGATGTAAAATGCATGATATTGAAAGGTGAACAAATTAAATATATTAATTTAACTCAGTTTAATACATTATTTACTCAACAAGAACACACAAGTGTGTTTGTTTATATTTATTTATGTTTTTCCCATTTGATATTTAATTTAATGAGTCCATTTACTGTGAATACATTGAACAACTGTTTTTGATTACAGTAAATATTGTTTACTTTGCATCCTCAGTATGTGAAATGTGAAGTGAAACAGGTTTCAAACATGCCGGAAGATTAGGGTTTGTTATCGAATCACTTATAAGCCTATTGTTGCAAAAAACAGTAACATTGTGTGATAGATCATCTCAGTTGTCAGATCGTCAATTTTTCGCTTCGTTAGGCTCAAACACACATAACTGAAATCCAAATCAACACTTTGGAATTTGACTAGTTATTAGTTTCTTACCTTTTTTTGTAAACTATGAATATTCGATATTGTCATTTTCGCGACCCTACCGAACAATCAACGTTGACAACATTATACAATGTTTTTAGAAAAAGTGATATATTTTATATGGAATCTAACTGAACATATATTTTCAAGTTTTTATAACGACAATTCACTCAAGGGTTTTTTATGGTTAATTTAAATAATTTTATTTCAACCTTAAATTGTTCCAATGAAAAACATATCTTTATTCAACTATGCTTTGACCTTTCCTTACGCGCGTGTGTTCTAAGCCGAGAATGATGGTTATACAAAACTTCATAAATTAGAAGTTTTGATACAATGTTTATGCATTTAATTTCAGCTCATTTATGTTGTATGTGTTTCTTTGAATAATCAAATGATCATGATAGTGAAACGTATGAAAGTGAACTATTTTATACTTATGCAGAGTACATTTTTTTAAAACCCTTAGCAAAAAAGTGCCCATCCCTCTATTCAACGGTCACCCACCTAAAGCAGCCAATTTTGCAACTTCCCGTTTCTGTCTGCTTAACACAGGTTAGACTGTATACCACCACATAATGGTCCTTCACCAAGTTTGTTCAAATTATGCTCCTTTTTAGCGTACCTGATCAAATAGATTGTATAGGGAGCTTTAGTTTGTCCGTCAATCTGTGCGTGCCTGCCTGTGTTTACTTTTTTCTATTAATGACTTCTCCATATGAGACGAAAGCAGATTTAAACGAAAACTGCAAAGGCCATCACGTTATCAGTGGAATATAATATTTCAAAGATGTTCAAATCTGTACGGTTCATTGCGTATGTTGGGCACAAAAACTAAATTTATTTTTTGAAAGTGAAAACTTAAAAATTAATCCTCACTACCAACGCAGTATTCGGGGATTGAAACTTCGGGCTTAATATCGTCTGGTGGTCTTTTACTAAGTTTGTTTATATCATCCCATTGTAGATAAAATGAGCGCACACATGAGATATGAGTTATATAGACTTATATAGCAATATATCTTAAAAAAAGTCTTCACAAAAGTCCCAGATCATTGGCATATATGTTGTCCTCTTCTAAGTTTGTTCAAAACAAGCCCGGGGTCAAAATTTGCCCCGTCCTGTAGGTAACCTATATTCCTTCTATGTATTTATTGAATGGTTTTTAATACAAAACGTCTAAAACTGCAAGGTCCTTAGATTTGGTATAGGGCATAATACATAAATGATTATGTCGAACCAGTAAAAATAGCTTTGAGGTCATACAAATGTGCTTTTTATATTTGCCTTAAGGCAATATACTCTACACGCAAACACATAATTTTATATATTTCAGATTACATGAATCAACATCATTATTAGAAATTTCTGATTTCATTTTTTTATTTTATTTAACGGATTGATTTCTTTTTTATATTTCAGGGAGGAATATCCGACCCAATTGCCGCGGTAGGTGTTGAACATTAGCACATAAGTATTGTGTTTCAATTTTTTAGGTCAGAACAAAAGGATCATAGATTCGTTGGATATGCTGCAATTAAAAGTCGTATCTTAAAAAAAAATGCAATGCATTGGTAGAGTTCATATTTGCCCGAACCCGAGTTATTGTTCAGCTAAGAGCTAATTTCTATTTATTTTGGTTAAGCCAACATATTGTACGACGTATAATGTTAACGTTTACTTAATCTTAGAACAACGTACTCATTTTACATAATTGGTATACCGTCATGTCCGTAGTCCGTCCGTCAGTGCGTCCTTGCGTCAGTATTCCCGTCAACTTGTTCTTGAAACGGCATCTCCTCTGTAATCGATCGGAACACTTTTATGAAAACATGAATCTTCTATTATTCGGATAAACTTGACGAAAATAAATGTAAGGGATTTCGCTACAAAAAAAAGTTATATAAAAGAATATATAAGATGAATGGAATAACTGCTGGAAATCTTCCAGTACCTTATTGAGTTATTTAATATTTGTGTTGTTTGTTTTCATTTTAGGCATATTCGGCATATGTACATTCGTCAAGGAACTCCGATTGGCCGGTAAGTGTTTAATTAAAGCACATCAGCCCTTAGTTTCTATGCATAAAACAGACAATCGGATTTGCGATATTTACCTTGACGAAAATAAATATTAGGGCTTTTCACTGTAAAAAAAAAGTTAAATAGGCTGATATATGTATGATAAATAGAATAACAGCTTGAGTTCAATTAACTACAATATTTTTGTAACTAATTGAGTTATTGAATGTTTGGATATATAATGTATTCCATTATATTGATTTATTGGATTGTTTGGATTGTTTTTTTTTATATTTCAGGGAAGTTTATTCAACCCGAATCCATTCGCGGGGGTAGGTGTTGAACATAAGCACATACTTATCATGTTTTAATTGTTTAGGTCACAATCTAATTATCAACGGTTCGTTTGATATGCTGCAATTAAAAGTCGTATCTTAAAAGAACTTAACATTTTCAATGCATTCGTATAGTTCATATTGGCCCGCACCCGATTTAATTTCACCTTAAAGCTAATTTTCTATTTATTTTGGTTAAGCCCACATATTTTACTACATACAATGTTCACGTTTAGTTTATCTTAGAACAACGTACTCATTTAACATAATTGGTATACCGTCATGTCCGTGGTCCGTCCGTCCGTGCGTCCTAGCGTCAGTCCCCCCGTCAACTTGTTCTTGAAACGGCATCTCCTCTTTTATCGCTCGGAACACTTTTATGAAAATATGAATCTTCTATAATTCGGATTAACTTGACGAAAATAAATGTAATGGATTTCGCTACAAAAAAGAAGTTAAACAGAAGAATATATACGATGAATGAAATAACTGCTGGAAATCAATGTATTACAATCTTCCCTGAACCTAATTGAGTTATTTAACATTTTTAGGCCCAGATATTTGTATTTGTTATAGAATACTGTTTAATCGAGCTTATTCTAGTCATACGAATGGGGTTGAAAAGGCTCCACTCCTGGGGATCCGGCTTGCCTTATATAGTGTAAATTAAAACATCTGCAATGCCCAGAGGTTTGGTATTTGGCATATAACATGGCATGGATATCCGCTTTAAACTTTGTTAAAATAGTGCCACTGGGTTCAAAAAAGGATCCGTTCTGGGGTAACTTGTTTTTATATTTATGTATTAAGTGAAAATTTATACAAGTTCTCCTCTGAAACCCCAGGTGCAAAGAGGTATGTTATTTGAAATTTAATAGCGTATAGAGGTAATATACCACATTTGTCAAAATTAAGCACGAGGGAACATTAGTAGCTTCGCCTCAGTGGTCACCAGTTTTACACGGAAGCATATAAGGGAAACTTATGCAAATTATTCCTCTGGTGACAAAATTAGGCAAACTGGTGTGGTGTTGTAAAATGTGTTATAGAAATTAAAATAGCATGATATGTTCAATTTATGCCACTGTCCTCAAAAGAAGCCATTGTAGCCCCAAACCAGGGGTATTCAGTATTATACCACTTAGCTTAAGGTTTCTCAGTGAGTGTTCAATGAAAATCAAGGTGCGCTTGTCCTATAAAAAAAGTGGTGTGACTTTGCCAGTGGAACCACATGCACTACCAGCACCATACCGAACCCAAAATGTTAAGTGACCTTGGTTTGAGAAGCAGGCTGTCAATTGATTTCTATACTATGTTAAGCTCGAGTGAGCAAATAGTGCTCATTTGGAGCTTTTAGGATACACTGATACCCTATTCCGTCAATCAGTGCATGCATGAATTTGTTCATCTAACGACTTCACCTCCTGGACCGCTTGACAGATTTTAACAAAACTTCAAAGGAACTATCCTTGGTTGATCATCTTTCAAAGGTGTTCACTTTTACCGGTCTATTGTACATGTAGTTCACCACTAAAGAAATTAACACGTTAACTATATTCTTTCTTAAACCGCAAAATTAAGGATTTTATTTAAGGTGTGTAACACGGTAGAGTCGTTCACTACTTAGTTAATTAAAATCAGACCCCTGAGATCAAAACTGGCCACGCCCCTGTTCATATGATGTATATGTACATATATATTAAACATTTACACAAGTATTTTTTCTCATAAACCACTAGGCCAGGCGTGTAATGTTTCGCATGTAACACCATTATAGTGGTCCTCTTCACCATATGTTCATAACATGACACTAGGTTCAAAACTCGCCACGCCACAGAAATCACATTATACAGACCTCTATTTCAAATTTATTTATAAAATCTTCTTAAAAACTACAAAGCCCAGAAGGGATATATTTCGCATATAGCATATGATTAAGTTTGCTTCTGTAAGATCAAATTTTGCAACACTCTGGGGATAATTTTTTTTTATATGTATAGAGTGAAAAATTACAAAAAAGTTTCCTTTGATACAGCACATAGCAGAGGTTATGTATTTTTTATGTACCATTATAAATTTTCCCCGTTCGAAGGGTAACTTCTATTCCTAATACATATTCACGAATGAGAACAATTTAGTCTGTACCCAGTGGTGCCCAGAGGTTGGTGTGATATTTGATATTTGATATTGTAGTGTGTTCTTCATATACTTTTTTTTCAATTCTTGCCCTTGAGTGCACGAATTCCGTGCCCTGGTGATGACTATTTTTTATACATGTATGGTAAAAAAGATAAACACAGAGGAAATATTTCCTCTTCTAAAACCGCGATGCCCAATGGATTAGTATTGTTATGAAGCATTGTATAGAGGTCATGTAGCAAGCTTGTTCACATCCTATTCCTGGTGTGAACATTAGCCCCGCTCTCGGTGTAACCTGTTTTTATACGTTTCAATTGAAATGTTTTAAATGATTTTTTTCTGAAACAACACGGCTCAGAAGTCTTCCCTGTCCTGGTGGTCACCGTGAAAAAAGTGGTTAGATTTTGTGAGCGGTCCGTCTTTATTTCTCCCGACAAAAAAATCAGTAATTATTAAGCCTGTAATTAAGGGTCACCTGCTATGTGCGGCCATCGGCTAGCATTTTCAAGATACATTTGATAACTTGAGCAGATTAAGTACCCTCAGTACATTCAAACATGCCGGAAGATAAGGGTTTGTTATCGGATCACTTATTAGCCTATTGTTTCCAAAAAAAAACAGTGACATAGTGTGATAGATCATCTCGGTTGTCAGGTCATCATTTTTTTCGCTTCGTTAGGCTCAAACAAACAAAATTGAAATCCAAATCACCACTTTGGAATTTGACTAATTATTATATTTGTAACAATTTTCTTTGCAAACTATGAATTTTCGATATTGTCATTTTCGCGACCCTACCGAACAATCAACGTTGACAACATTATACAATGTTTTGAGAAAAAGTGATATACAATGTATATTTTATATGGAATCTAAGTGAACATATATTTTCAAGTTTTTATAACCACACTTCAATCAAGGGTATTTTATGGTTAATTTCATTAACTTTATTTCAACATAAGATTGTTCCAATAAAAAAACATATCTTTATTCAACTATTCTTTGACCTTTCCTTACGTGTATGTGTTCTAAGCCGAGAATGATGTTTATACAAAACTTCATAAAATGAGTAGTTTTTATACAATGTTTATGCATTTTATTTGAGCTCATTTATGTTGTATGTGCTTCTTTGAATAATCAAATGATCATGATAGTGAAACGTATGAAAGTGAACTATTTTATACTTATGCAGTGTACATTTATATAAAACCCTTAGCAAAAAGTGTCCATTCCTCTATTCAACGGTCACCCACCTAAAGCAGCCAATTTTGCAACTTCCCGTTACTGTCTGCNGAGGTTGGTTTTGTATTTAATATTTGATATTGTAGAGTGGTCTTCATATACTCTTTTTTTCTTTCAATTTATGCCCTTGAGTGCTCAATTTTCCCTGACTATTTTGTTCATACATGTATGGTAAAAAGTAAGACACAGAGGTAGATCTTTCTCTTCGGAAACAGCGATGCCCAATGGTTTTGTATTGTAATGAAAAATTGTATAGAGGTCCTGTACCAATCTTGTTCACATGATTTCCCTGGTGTGAATATATGCCCCGCTCTCGGTGTAACCTGTTTTTATACGTTTTAAGTGAAACGTTTCAAAATATGTTCTTTTGAAACAACACGGCTCAGAAGTCTTACCTGATCTGATGGTCACCTTAAAAAGCGGTTAGTTTTTTGTAAGCGGTCCGTCTTTATTCCCCACGAAAAAAAATTAGTCAGTTTTAAGTCTGTAATTAAGGGTCACCTGCTATATGCGGCCAGCGGTTAGCATTTTCAAGATACACTTGAAAACTTGTGCAGATTAATAACCCTCAGTACATTCAAACATGCCGAAAGATTATGGTATGTTATCGGATCACTTATTAGACTATTGTTGCAATAAACAGATCATCTCAATGGCCAGATCATCAATTTTCCGCTTCGTTAGGCTCAAACAGACATAATTGAAATCCAAATGAACACTTTGGTATTTGATTAGTTATTAGTTTGTTAGAATTTTCTTTGCCAACTATGAATTTTCGATATTTTCATTTTCGCGAATCTACCGAACAATCAGCACTGACAACATTTTAGAATGTTTTGAGAAAAAAAGTATTAAACAATGTATATTTTATATGGAATCTAAGTGAACATATATTTTCAAGTGTATAACGACAATTCAATTAATGGTATATTATGGTTTATTTCATAAATTTTATTTCGACCTTAAATTGTTCCAATAAAAAACATATCTTAATTCAACTATGCTTTGACTTTTCCTTACGATCAGGTTTTCTAAGCTGAGAATGATGTTTATACAAAAATATATAAAGAGCAGTTTTTATAGAATGTTTATGCATTTTATTTCAGCTCATTTATGTTGTATGTGTTTCTTTGAATAATTAAATGATCATGATAAGTTATATAGACTAATAAAGCAAAATTACTTAAAAACGTTTTACAAAACTTCAAAGGAACTATCCTTGGTTAACCATTTTTCAAAGATGTTCAATGTTACCGGTCCATTGTATATGTAGGTCACAACTAAAGAAACACTTAAAAGATCTTCTTTCTTAAACCGCAAAATAAAGGATTTTATATAAGGTCGTAACACGGAAAAGGACTTAGACTATCTCACAGAGGTTGGTATTTGTCAGTTGGTCATTACATGGAGGTCCTCAAACGTGTCCGTTTAAATTAACCCCTTGTGGGTAGAACTGGTAACATTCTGGGGGTTGCATGTTTTACTTATGAGTAAATCTTAAAAACATATGTTCCTCTTCGACATCAAGGCCTTAGCGGTTTGGTATTTTACATGCAACATTGATAAGTGGTCTCGTACCTAGTTCGTACACATCATGCTTTTAGAGAAACAAATGGCCAAACTCTGAAAGTCAATTTCTCTTAATTCGCAGTTTCTCTTATATAAACTTAGTGAACACTAAAACATAAATGCTCTCAAAAGGCCCGAAGGTTTCGTATTTCTTATGTTACATTATAATAATTGTTTTTTTTTTTTTCAAAGTTTGAACAAAGCATACCCCAAAGGTAAAATTTTACCCACACAGGGGGATATGTGTTTCCCCTAGATGTTACTGAAGTGAACAGTTTATAAATACACTTCTCAAACCATAATACTCAGAGTTTCGGTACATGTGATCCAAAAATCTAATGATAATCGAGTACCAAACGTCTTGAAATCATCCCCTTATGTTCAAAATTGTTCCCCGCTGAGAATGATGTTTATACAAACATTCATAAACGAGTAGTTTTTATAGAATGTTTATGCATTTTATTTCAGCTCATTGATGTTGTATGTATTTCTTTGAATAATAAAATGATCATGATAAGTTATATAGAGTAATAAAGCAAAATTACTTAAAAACCTTTTACAAAACTTCAAAGGAACTATCCTTGGTTAACCATCTTTCAAAGATGTTCAATAGACTTATTTTTTTCCAATTATATCTATATCGTAAGAACTCTAAAACTCGTCTCCTCTGAAACCGCAAGACACAGAAGTCTTATATTATAATAATGTCCATCTTCAAAATAATTTGCGTCATGCTCCTGTTGTTAAATTTGACTGTACGGCTCCATCACTCGCGAACTCAATTTCTTATTAAAAAACCCATGGGATGACAAAGATGATATTTGTTATTTTTTTTATTTCATGACTGTTCATATAAACCAATTTTTACGAGCTGCGTCTTACACTTAAATCAATGCATTTTATTTTTGAGATTGCTATATTATCTGTTTCACTTTTTTAACTTTAACATTTTTAAAAGTCTGATCGGACTTTTTAAATTATGATCTTGACCAGAGGATGTGTCGCTTATAGCTCTAAAAATTGTTTATATAAATTCAATAGATTGATTGTCACAGTTTGTTTGATTAATACGAACAAATACTATGTGACGCATATAACGCAAATGCTTGTCAACCAATATTTAAATTCACAAGTTAAAAAGTCTTTGATTTGCGTTTACGCACTTTAAACGCTAAACCCATGGGCAGATTATGGTTATACTTAAAACAAATTGTCACCATATCAATTATATTGCTCCTTGCACTCAACGTGCAAATTGGTCGAAGGTCCAGGTCAAAAGGCAACCCAGGTTTCTTAGATTATTATTTCCATTCCAAATGGTATGAATAATGAATGTATGAGTATATTAACTGCAGTTTGCTTAAATTTCGACAACCCGACAGGATATTGATTGAGTGAGGTGTAACCTTTTGATATAAGGTCTATAAAACGAATGTGTAAATGAAATTGACGAGCAATTCAGATATATTGAATTAATTGACAAATATATTCCTAGCTCATTCTACCTCCGAAAAGTTGGTTTGAACTATAAATTGTTGCAACACATTTTTAATTTTGCTATTTTGTTTGCATATTTAGCCAAATTCCTTATAACATGTACTTTTGAAATCAGAAAAATCTTTTACACCAACAAAGAACGGGTAAAATGTAAAATAATACGAACGTAAAACGCAGTATACTTATATTAAGGTACGATGTTATATTTCACGTATATGTTTGACATGTTAATAATAATTAAGATTGCAAACCTTGAAGAACACGCTCGCTATTGTTCCGTCGTCCGCCATGCGCCATGCGTAAACCCTTCATTTAAATTACATCTATTCCTCAATCGCGTCGAAAAATTGCACGAAACTTCACAATGCCGAATTTTATTTGATTTTCCGTGGATAATTTCAATTGCTGATCATGTTTGATTTTTGGTCCAATAAGGGTTATACTGTTTTCCCATACTAAGATTGTTGAATAGAAATCATAATCATGCCTCTGTGCGTCAAAACTGGCAACGCTCTAGGTACACATGCGTTTTACTTACATATTAATTTATTTTTAATTCTTCTTCTCTGAACCAAAAAGGTAGGGGTTTAAATATTTGGTATCTACCATCGTATTGTGTTTCTCTTCAAATTGTGTTCAAACAATTCCACTTAGGTAAAAACTGACTATAACTTTGATATTTAAAATAAAACATCAGATAGATTTTAAGTATCATGATTGTTTAAATCCTGCCCGTGGAGTCCGATAGAATCTCGTGAAAGTGGTCACAATATTTATGTTCACTTCAATAGTTAATAATTTTACTGACGAAGCCAAAATGGTCACCTGCTTTACAAAGACGTATATAGTTAAAAATCTAAAAATCATCTGTGAAACCACAACTTCAATTGCTGTAATATTTGGTATCTGACAGCAGACATGTTTTTCTGCAAGTATGTTCAAATCATGTCCGTTGCGTCAAATATTGTCTCGCCGAANATTGTTTTGCTGGATGAAGGTCGGTCGGTCTGTCGGTCGTTCGTATGTGTGTCTGTCGGTAGACCAGTTCGTTTCCGATCAATAATTTTTGAACGGTTTGACCGATTGGCTTGATACTTCACATGTGCATTTGCTTTGGACAGTAGATGACTCCTATTAAAATTGGGGTCACTAGGTCGAAGGTCAAGGTCACTGTCACAGTAATGTGAAAACAGTTTCCGATCAATAACTCTTCAACGAATTGACCGATTGGCTTGATACTTTACATGTGCATTGGCCTTGGACAGTAGATGACCCCTATTGAAATTTGGGTAACTAGGTAAAGGTCAAGGTCGATGTCACAATAAGTGTGAAAATGGTTGTCTGATTTCTATTACTCGTCAACCAATCGACCGATTGACTTGATACTTCACATGTCCATTGGCCTTGGACAATAGATTGCTCCTATTGACATTGGGGTCACTTGGTCAAAGGTCAAGGTCACTGTCACAATAAGTGTAAAAATCGTTTCCGATCAATAACTTGTCAACCAATTGACTGATAGACTTGATATTTCACATGGTCATTGGCCTTGGGCAGAATATGACCCCTATTGGAATTGGGGTCACTAGGTCAAAGGTCAAGGTCAAGGTCACTGTCACAATAAGTGTGAAAATGCAGACAAATTAATAAATGCAAACACGAATAACTTCAAACTCACCAGGTTGGTAGAATATACTCGAAGCTTATTTAAACAAGTGCAATGTGTGTCTTGCGACAGCTAAAGAGCAAAAGAAAGAATGGTCAGCAATTTGCAATCAATTTCAGTGGGGTTTTATTATTAGCCAATACAAATTTTGTATACGTTGTTTCTCTCATTCCCACTGGACAAAACATGTATGACATCACAGTACATGGCTCGACGCACACAGGACAAGGGACTGAATCTCACAAGAGAAGCAAATGGACACATACAAGACAAGGGACGTAATCACCAGTACATGAGACAAACACACATGTAGTAACACAGAGTGAAATATCCTACATGTAAATTACTATTTGTTGCGGATAAATGTTACCTACTTCTTGCGTATATATTACATTTGTATTGCAAATTGCAAATCGATGTCATGTACTAGTGTACTATTTGCTCTTTTGTTCATTATTTCTTATTATGGGTATATGTTTAACTAGAAATGGCGCGGGAGATGCCGACGCGTATCCCCACGCCACTTAGATGTTATATTAAAAGGCAATTTTGGGTGGGCAAGGCCTATGTTGGTGGGGCCCAGGGGTGGGTACGAAAAAATTTGGGTACGAAAATAATTGTGGGTAGAAAACAAATTGTGGGTACCAAACAAATTTTGGGTACGAACAAAAACTGGGGGTACGGGGAAGTAGTACCCGTGGACCTCTCGATAAATTTGCAAGAGGACGGGAACCAAGCTGCCTTTACCTTTATCAATGAGGTGGGTAATGTGTTCATGGATGGTCAAGATAGACCGTGTTGTCATAAGAGATGTTCAGTATTAAAGTGACGTCAATTGGTGAATAAATGAAGAAGTTATGTTAAACAAAATTTTGGGCCCCACCCCACCCCCATTCTGCTCTATCTTCTCCTACACTATGAGCACTAGAACCTTGAAACTTACACACATGGTAGCTATGAGCATATGTGCGACCGTGCACTATTTGGAATTTTTATCCCCCGAACCCCCAAATTTTGTTTCGTACCCAAAAAAATTCGTTCCCAATTTTTTTCGTACCCATTTTTTTTTCGTACCCAATTTTTTTTCACACCCAATTTTTTATTCGTATCCAAACTTTTTTGTCGTATCCAAATTTGTTTTTCGTACCCAATTTTTTTTGTACCCATTTTTTTTTTCGTACCCAAACTTTTTTTTGGACCCCAATTTTGTTTTGGCATAATTTTTTCGTACCCAATATTTTCGTACCCAAATTTTGTTTCGTACCCAAAATTGCCTTTAACTATTACTTCTCCATCTCTACACCGATACACTTATAATTGATACCGAACTTCTCTTATGACAATATGGTCAATATCAACTATGCATGGCACCACAACCAATCCTGGGGCGCCCCGCCCACAGAGACCAAGCCCACCCAAAATTTTGTTTTAACATAACTTCTTCATTTATTTACCAATTGACTTAAAATTAATACTGAACATCTCTTATGACAACACGGTCTATCTCGACCATCCATGTCCACATTACCCACCCCGGGGCCCCACCAATATAGGCCTTGCCCACCCAAACGGGTAAACCTTTGGCACTGGTATACAAACGTTTGCGACTTATTGTCACTTTTTAATTGAAAATGTGAAATACCATGAATATCCATAGAGCAGTGACAAATGGGTAGTGCTCCAGTTTGAACTGTTGGAAAGTTACTCTTTTAGAAGTGTTAAACGTGTATTTCAAGTACATGGCACGAATCGTTAAATATATGATTGGAAAAAATAGTTTATTTTAAGAAGTTTATATTTTGGACCAGCTGTGTAGTATTCCAAGTATTTACTTGGCCCACCTTCTGTTCTTCTGTCTGAACAACTGTCAGCTCATTGCAAAAATGATCGCTAAATACTTGGCCAAAAATGTTCTTTAATCTTGAATAGACTCACGCGGTTCATAAATAAAGATAACCAATACCTAGGGTTTATAACAGACATATTCAGACTAATTCAAAGTTACAATCTAATTGAGTGTCACCATTGATAAATGGACCATTACTATTCTTGTTAAAATACAGTTAAAGAGCACCTTTTTCGTCCTTATACAGACCCGGCACGGATTTCGGGTATATGCGTTCAAATACCTGGTTTATCCACAAGTATGCCAAGAGACGGTAATCAATTTGTGCTTTACTCTATTTAACGATCTCATTCCAACCTGCCGCCCCTGTAAATACTGTTAACACGGCGCATGTGAGCTAATTTGGTGGCCGATAAACCGAACAACTGTGCCTTTTCATCCCTACCGAAATTTCGGAAGGGGATTTAGTAATAGTCTCCGTCCGTCCGTCTGTCTGTCCGTCCGTCCTTCCGCCCAAAACTTTGTCCAGAGCATAACTCCAAATCTATACAATGGATTTACTTTAAACTAAGAATATTAACAGATGGCACCTAGGAAAAGTGCAGTGACCAAGAACCATAACTCTATCTACATTAGTTTTTGAATTATCTCCCTTCATTTTATTTCAAAGTAATTTTTCGTCCGGAGCATAACTCTAAATCTACGGAAGGTATTTACTTGAAACTTTAAATATAAACAGATGGCATGTAGGAGAAGTGCAGTGACCAAGAACCATACCTATATCTACATTGTTTTTTTGAATTATCTCCCTTTTTTAATTTCAAAGTATTTTTTTTGTCCGGAGCATTACTCTAAATCTAATGAAGGGATTTACTTGAAACTAGAAATATAAACAGATGGCAACTAGCAGAAGTGCAGTGAACATGAACCATAACTCTTTCTGTCGTAGTTTTTTAATTATCCCCCTTTTTTAATTTCATGGTAAATTTGAATCCGTTTTGTCTGGAGCATAACTCTAAATCTACTGAAGGGATAAACTCTAAATCTACAGGAGAACACTGGATCATATCTATGTGCCATAAACATTTCAACAACAACATGTTGGCACCATTCCAGTACCATATACAGACCACCTGTTGACGAAATCTATTACATATTTTTAGCATCCTGTTGAGTTATTAAATTTATCTTTTTAATATGATTCGTTCAGCCCAATCGGAACGTATGTTGGTTTCATTTCTTTTGCTTACAAACATGATCATTTTTTTTAGGACACACTATTTCGGTTTTGTACGAGTGTAGCAATTATAGCTGTACATATAGTTTTTATTTAATGGTTCGCTCTTGATTTCGTTTTTGATACATGGTATAAAAGCGTAGAAAACCCTTATGTAAAATTTGTGAATAACTTCCCTTAAGTTCGCAGTTGAAACGACATAGATTTTTTTGTGTTAAATATGACTTGTGGGTAGTGCTAAAAAAATTCTTCTACAAAAATATTGCCGTGATCTTTTTTTTTTAATATTTGATTTTTAATTATTTGAATATGAAGGGGAGTACATTTAAGATAATTGAAAAAAAAACACTGTTATTTGGCACTTTTCTTATTTCAAATATGTGGCTGATCTACCCAGATTTATATCGGTTCTTTATGTCGTATAGAAGTTATACGAACACGATTTCTTAATATGTATGAAATGCAATGCATTTAATTTGAAATGTCTGTTTTCATTCAATATCAATTAGAATACTATAGCTTACAAACAGCCGACAAATGACCAGTTTCAACTTTTATCAGTGATTATATTTAGTTTTGACAAAAGATTTTCATTAAATTTAACAGGAATTATCCTTATGTAATTCCCTTTCAAAGTTGTTCAAATCGATCCGGTTAATTGCATATGTAGGTTACAAGGATTAAAACTGGATAAAAAAAGGGAAAAATCTTGTCTGAAGGTGCATGGCTAAGATGTTAACTATTGGTATGTATTTTCGTATAATATTTTCGTCAACGTTTGTTCAAATCATGCTCCTCGGGTTAAGAATGGACACGCCCCGAGTGTCACATGATTTAAAAGGATTAAAATACCAAAACAAGAAACATCTTCTCTAAAAATACCATTCACTGGGATTCAATATTTGGCACCTAACACCGTATGGTGGTACTTTACTTAGTTTAAGTTCGTCCCCGCTTAAGGTAAGTTGTTTGCAGTTTTAAAGAAACGCTAAATAAATGTACCGGTACATATTATTAAAAAAAGCGATCCTCAGACGATCCACAAAGCCAGATTGAAAGGATCGAACCTTATTATTAAATTCGAGCTAGAGCGAAATGATAAAGATATCACGCACTGGTTTTCACAACTCAAGCGCCGGACAGCTCATGCACATGAAGTTATTGTTAACACATGAACAAAGTCACAAGGGGATGGATATTGGATTTTCGTTTCCACACAATGAACTTTAAACTAATGGTATGATGTTGATAATACTAAAGACGAATAGACACTTGCCACACACACATGATCTCGCATTTACAATAAGATGTATCCATGCTTGTCAGTCAAAGGTTAAGGTCACACTTTTACAGTAAATGATTATAGATTGCTCTCATTAAGCTCTTCACGTTTGGAAGTTTATTTTATATTATTACTATACTATATTTATGTTCTCCTTGAACTCCTCTTTACGTTACAAACAAAAGATATGCTTTTCTGCAAAAACTAAAGTTGATAAGTTCTTGAGAGAGGTTCTTATTTTAAAAGAGTTCATTACGAATTTAGCCTAAAACTCTTACTAAATCACCTTAATATTTGTCTTAATAAAATATAGTATACATGCAAGGACGAAATGTACTTCAATTCGGGTATATTTTTTCAAACTATTCAATTCAATTTATAGCTTCTGTGGAAAAGTAATATATATATGTGTGTGTGTGTTTTAATTAGTTAACCGTTAGCATGCTATAATGCGGATATTTAATGTTAAGCTTCTTGTTTTCAGGGAAGTTCTGGAACGGTGTTTGCATATTTATATCGAAAGAAAGTAGATTTATATCAAATGATGTTGTATAATGTGTGTTATGATCCTTTTTGCTGAAATTATGATATGGACATAAACAAATTTGAACACAATTTGATTTCGTACTTTAACTCGAACACGTTATTTATGAGACACTATTTCTTCGAGTGTTATTGTAGTTGTAAATCTATTTTTTATTTAATGTAAATGGTCTGATCTTTCTTTTTCGCATTTGTAACATGATATAATACCGCAGAAAACTAAAAAATAAAATTGTGTGAATTGATTCCCGAAAATTGCATTTCAAATGGCGGAATTGTGTTGTTTTTTTTGTGTGTAAAATATGGCTTGTAGGTAGTTCTAAATATTTATTTTTCTTCAAAAATAGTGCGATGATCTTTTTTTTCGATCTTCATTTTTTATTTTGCGAACATAAAGAGAAGAATATTTAAGATAATTGGAAAAAACTCTTTTATTTGGAACTTTTCTGATTTCAAATATGTGGCTGCTATACTCAGATTTGTATCGGTTTTATATGTCGTATAGAAATTATATAAACACGGTATCCTAATTTTTATGTAATGTAATGTCTTTTATTTATAATGTCTGTTTTTATGTAATATCAATTAGAATACTATATCTTACAAACAGCCAAAATTGGACCAGTTTCAACTTTTACCAGTGATTTTATTTAGTTTTAACAAAAGTAGAAATTTAGGAGTTTTAATACATAAGTGCATGCTGCGAATTAGTAAATTAAATTAAAACAAGGCCGGTGACCCTGCGTATTTATTTCATTGTTCACATAGCATTTGTTTATATTTTTGTATATCACTTTTCTAAAGTATCTATTCTTGGGATAAAATCACCAAAACTGCCGCAAAACACCTTAACCTGACACAGATAATCAATATTCTGTTGTAAAAACACTAAAATTATGGTAGCAGCTAGACTTGCAAGTAAGCTTCCCATGTTTTTCATGACACTGTTAACAATCAAATATACGACTTCAAATTGTCGTACAATACTTTTATGAGTTTATGTCCTATATCATAAATACACTTGTTTTATTTTTTATTTGAAGCGTTCGTATTAATAGTTAATTCAACGTGTGAGTAGTCGCAAAATTAAAATGAATGGCTAAAACAAAAGTCGCCGGGGATAATTATGTATAATGTGTCATAACGTATTCGCAATAAAGGGAGCTTATTTCAATGGAAGTCAAGTAGCTTTGGGAAAGGGCTATAACCATTGTTTTCATCATTTTCTTTCATTTAGTTCTAGTTATTAGCATTATGCATATACGCCAAAGTTATGAAGTCGGGAAACTTAAGCCTTGATTAAAGGCTTCGTCCTGAGAATCATTACGGTGATGGAGTTGTTACTAAATGTTGATATGTTCTTATAAAGGATGTAGCAGATACTTCATAATAATTTCATTTTATTTTTCCTCAGAATGGCAGTTCGGCTAGGGCAAGGGTTCCCGCGCTTCTGATATAAGAAACTCGAAAAACGATCGAACGTTATTATTTCATTCGAGCAAGAGCACAATGATAAAGATATCACGCTGCGCATGCACATAGAGATATTGTTAACACATGATCAAAGTCACAAGTGAACAGATATTGGATTTTGGTGTCCACACAATAAACCTTAAACTTTTGGTAAGATGTTAATAATACTAAAGATGCATAGTCACCATATCAAAATTATATGGCATTTTCCACTCAACGTGCTTATTGGTCGAAGGTCAATTTCAAAATTAAACCCGTGTGTCAAAGATAATTATTTTTATCTCAATATGTTTGAAACCCCTATAACTCTCAAAATAATCGGAAAATAAACGGAAATTTCATAAATTATTGTACCAAAAACAAACAAAAAAGAGCATTTTGTATCGTGTTAACCTATGTAACCCGACCACATCTTGTGTTGAAATCTTGGCTATTGCTATACGGAACACTGATTGTTTATGTGTTAATTTTATTTTACGAAATATATTACGAAATTGTCGTTGATTTGAGCGTTATAGTGGCTTTAAAAGAAAAAAGTTATCAGTTAAAAGAATCAACATGAATGGGGGTTTCAAATAAACCTTGCCTTTCAAATTATCTGACATTTAGTTTCCTTCTATAAAATCATTTAGTGGAAGAATAAAACCAAGAAATGCTTACCTCCAGAAGTGTTCTTCGCACTCTGTTGCAATATGAAAACAGCTCTTCTTGAAAAATAATTTATATATAAAAAATGTACCTCATTATGTCAGTATTGTTTTGCTTTTACAGATTTATTTCTTTTTATATTTAAGGGCAGAAGAATGGATCATCTCGTCGGGGAAGGTGTTTAAAATAAGTGCATATTTATTATGTTTCAAGTGTTTAGGTCACACAAAAATGATCAACGGTTCGTTGGATATGCGGCAATTAAAAGTCGTATGTTAAAAAAACTTAACATTTTCAATGCATTCTTAAAGTTCATATTTGCCCGCAGCGACTAATTGTTCACCTAAAAGCTAATTTCTATACATTTAGTTAAGCCAACATATTTAACGACGTATAATGTTCAAGTTCAGTTAATCTTAGAATAACGTACTCCTTTTACATAATTGGTATACCGTCATGTCCGTGGTCCACCCGTCCGTGCATCCTTGCGTTAGTTCCTCCGTAAACTTTTTTTCAAACGGCATCTCCTCCTTAGTCGTTCGGAACACTTTAATGAAAATATGAATCTTCTTTAATTCGGTTTACCTCGATGAAAATACATGTTAGGTGTTTCCCTTCAAAAATGAAGTTGTATAAACGAAAATATGTATGATTAATAGAATAATTGCTGGAAGATAATGAGTTATATTATTCCAGTACCTAATTGAGTTACTAAGAACATGAACTCCTAAAATATATTATTTCTTAAACCGCAAAGGTCATGATTTAATATAAGTTTTGTAACACGAGAGAGTGGTCTACTACTTAGGTAAATACAATTTAACAACTGTTATTTGATTTCCTGAAACTCTCATCTGAAGAAAGAGGTTGGTATTCGACATTTGGTCAGTATATGGAGGTCCTCGAACGAGTTTGTTTAAATGGTGCAATTGTGGTTACAGCTATTTACATTCTGGTGGTTGCATGATTAACTTATGAGTAAATCTTACACAAAAATGTTCCTATTTAACCTCATAGCCCAGAGGTTTGGTACTTTACATTAAACATGGTATGATTGTCTTGTACCCAGTTCGTTTAAATCATGCATTTAGAGAAAAACAATGGTAAGTTTTAATGATATACATATAAAGGAGAAAAAAATAAGTCACAGGGCGAGGCAAATTTTGGCCACATGGTCATGATTTCAATACACTTGGTACACGACAACCATATTATTTTGGATATAAGTACCAGACCTCTGGGTATTATGAGTTATTTAATGTTTTTGTTGTTTGTTATCATTTAAGGCATATTCGGCAAATTGGCCAAGGAAATCCGATTGTTCCGTAAGTGTTGAATTAAAACAAAACAATCCTAAGTTTGTATGCAAATTAAATAGACAATCGGATTTGCGATATGGAGCACATAAAAGCATGCAGTGCACAACAAAAGCATATGCCTATTTAAACTTAGAATGGTAAGTGGTTAAAGGTTCAGGTCAAAACGTTTAATATTTTAATTGCCTTTCCTATTGGTTTGAATCTTAGAAAAATATATTTCATTAGGGTTTTTAAAATAAAATATAAGAAGGCTATGTAATCTAGCTGTTTAAAATAAAAATAATAGATTCGTCCTAGAAAGGCATGACAATGCTCATAATATTGTACTTAACGATGTTAATGCGTCTCAAACTTTGACTTTGAACATTATATGTAGTTGATACTTGACTTCGGTAATTTCATCGTGCATAAAAAGTTAAAATTATGTTGTTCGGTTTGCATGCGTACAGTGAGAAGATACCTGTTTATGAAATAAAGCATAGTTTGTTATTGCTGTTTGATTTAAATTGCATTTATCTAAAAATATGCTTACCTCTATATATTTTGGGAAATAAACTGTCCATTTGTATCTTATTTGAGAACCATTTAATTATTGTGTGCTATTGAGATGCCGTTATTTTGGTTTTCCGTTCGTCCGTGCGTCAATCTGTCCGTCAACTTAAAAAAATCTCCACATAAACCGCGTTGCAGACTTTAATGAAACTTTACAGGAATTGTGCTTGGTTCACCCTATTTCAAAGGTGTTCAAATAATTATAAGCCGACACATATGTAGGTAATCAGGACTAAAATATATCTAAAAAATGGAAAATTAAAAAAGTCGCAAAGCACAGTGGTTAAATATTCAGTTTGTAACATTGCATATTTGTCATCATTAATTATTCCCATGGGGCCGATAATGACAATATCCGGAGGGCATATACATTCTATTAACTCATTTAGCAAAATCAAGTAAATATTCTCTTTAATAAAACGACAGGCCCACATATGTAATATTCGGCATGTAACATTGTATAAAATCTTCTTTTATTAAACGATAAGGGCCATGGGTGCAATCTTTGGCATGTAGTATTATCATCTAACACGTATGTTAAAAACATGCCCCGGAGTCAAAATTTGTACCACCCTTAAGCTTACATGTTTTCATTATATTATTATGAATTATATATTATGAATAGTTTAACAATCTTCTCCTCTGAAACTGCAATGCTCTTAGGTTTGGTATTAGATATATCAGAAATGATTATGTCAAACTCGGGTTTTAAGCTTAAAGGTCATACTAATGTGCTTTTATATTTTCCTTAAGGCAATATAGTCTCCACGAAAAGGCTCAATCTTCTTTAATTCGGATAACATGAATCAAAATTGTGTTAAATGTTTCTCTGACAAAAAAGAAACACAATTTGTATAGATGAATATATATGATTAATTTATTTGCTGCTGGAAGTCAATGCTTTGCAATGTCTTAGTATCTTATTGATTAGATTGATATTTTATATTTTAGGTATACGTACCCAAGCCGAAGACATCCGCGGTAGGTGTTGAAATAAGGCACACACTTATTAAGTTTTGAGTTTTGAGGTCACAACAAATTACGTGATGTTCGTTGGATATGATGCAAGTAAAAGTCGTAACGTAAAAAAAACATTTTCAATGCGTGCCTAGAGTTTACATTGATCCGCACTCGACTTTTTTCACCTTAAAGCTAGTGTGTTATACATTTTGGTAAAGCCTTCATATCTAATGACTTATAATGTTTATGTTAAGCTCATCAAAGTACTCATTTTGTATAATTTTGTATATTGGTTTACCCTTATGTCCGTCGTCTGTCCGTCCGTGCGTCGTTGCACCAGTCCATCCACCAATTTTGTCTTGAAACGACATCTCCCGCTAAATCGCTCGGCAGACTTTTATGAAACTTCAAAGGAATTATGTTTATTACCCCTCAATCAAAGGCGTTCTCATTTTGTTAAACCGCTGCATATATAAGTTACAGAAATAAAACAGTTTTAAACAAGGAAAATTAAAAAGTCTTCTCTCAGGCCGCAAGGCGCAGAGTTTCATATTTGGTATGTAAATCGTATAGTGGCCCTCTTCAAAAATTCAACAGGGGGTATAAACTTGCAGCGCACCAGGGTTTACTTAAATTATATAATATTACAAAGCAAAAGTAAATTTTAGAGTCCTGTTTTATTAAACGATAAAGGCCATGGGTGTAATCTTTGGCATTTATTATTGTATGAAAGTCATCTAACAAGTGTCTTAATAAAATGCCCCGGGGTCAAAATTTGACCCGCCCTGAAGGTTATATGTTTTCATTATATGCAAATTATGAAGGTTTTAAACATCTTCTCCTCTGAAACTGCAATGCCCTAAGATTTGGTATTAGGTGTATACTAAAAAGAACTAATGAATTAAGCTTTAAGGCCATACTAATGTGATTTTAAATTTGTCTTAAGGCAAGATAGTCTAAAAAGCGCAATCTGCTATAACTCGGATAACATGAATCAACATCATTATTTTATGTTTCTATGACAAAAAAGAAACACCATGTTTATAGATGAATATATAAGATTAATTTATTTGCTGTTGGAAGGCAATGCTTTACATTTTCTAGGTAAACTTATCCAAGCCGGAGACATCCGCGGTAGGTGTTGAAATAAGGCACACACTTATTAAAGTTTGAGTTTTGGAGTCGCAACAAGATGATCAGATATTCGTTGGATGTAATGCAAGTAAAAGTCGTAACCTAAAAACATTCTTATTTCGTTCATAGAGTTCATATTGACCGCACCCGATTTATTTTTCAAGTAAGAGCTATATTTCTATACATTTCGGTGGAGCCTTCATATTTTATGACATATAGTGTACATGTAAAGTTCATCACAGGACAACGTCCTCATTTTGTATAATTTGTATATTCGTATGTCCGTCTTGCGTCCGTATGTCCTTGCGTCAGTTTATCCATTTTTTTAAGCGACATCTCATGCTAAATCGCTCGGCAGAATGTTATGATACTCAACAAGAATTTTGCATATTCGCCCTTTTTCAAAGGTATTCCAATTGTCTTTAAAGTGTTGCATATAGAGGTAGTCAGGACTAAAAAAGATTCTAAACATGGAAAATTCAAAAGTTTTCTCTTAAGCAGCAAGGCGCAGAGTTAAATACTTGGTATTTAACATTATATAGTGGTCCTCTTCAATGAAACATCAGGGGTCAAAAATGGCAACGCCACGGGGTTCATTGAAATTATATAAATTACAAAGCAAAACACATGTTTAAATCCTCTTAAACGATTAAGCCTAGGGGTGTAAGATTTGGTATCTAGAAGTGTATGGTGGTCATCTTATAAGTTTGTTTTAAACATTCCCTCGGAGTCGCCCTGTGGGTTACATGTTTTTATTATGTACATATAGTGATTTTTTTATCTTCTGTTCTGAAACTGCACGACCCTTTAGTGTGTTAGTGGTCAACAGAAATGATGATGTCGAACCAGTGAATTACTCTTTAAGGTCATACTTATGTGTTTGAATATTTGGATAAAGACAATATAGTTTTCCCGAAAAGACGAAATCTGCAGTGATTCGGATTAAATGGATCATCATCGTTATTAGATTTGTCTCTGACAAATAAGAAACATACGTTATACAGATCAATATATATATAAATGATGTTTTATATCTGTCATATAATACTGTTTAATCGAGCTTATTCTAGTCATACGCATGGGGTTGAAAATGATCCACCCTTGGGGATCCTGCTTGCCTTATATAGTGTAAATTAAAACATCTGCAATGCCCAGAGGTTTGGTATTTGGCATAGAACTTGTTATGGATGTCCGCTTTAAACTTTGTTTAAATAATGCCACTGGGTTCAAAAAAGAACCCGTTCAAGGGTTACTTGTTTTATTTATATGCATTAAGTAAAAAATGTATACAAGTTCTCCTCTGAAACCCCAGGGGCACAGAGGTACGTAGTTTGAACTGTACTATCGTTTAGAGGTAATATAGTACATTTGTCAAAATTAAGCACGAGGGAACATAAGAGGCTAGGCCCCAGTGGTCACCAGTTTGACACGGAAGCATATAGGGGAAACTTATGCAAATTATTCCTCTGGTGTCACAATTAGCCAAACTGGTGTGGTGGTGTAAAATGTGTTATATAAATGTTTATAGCATTTTATATGTTCGATTTATGCCACTGTCCTTTAAAGTAGCCATTGTAGCCCCAAACCAGGAGTATTCAGTATTATACCACTAAGCTTGAGATCATATGATGTATATATATATATATATATATATTAAACAACTTCAACACTACTCTTTCTCACAAACCACTAGTCGAGGCGTGTACTGTTTTGCATGTAACACCATATAGTTGTCCTCTACACCATATGTTCATAACATGACCCTAGGTTCAAAACTTGCCACGCCCCAGTGATCAAATAATCTAGACATCTATTGCAAATTAATTTATAAAATCTTCTTTAAAACTACACAGCCCAGAAGGTATATATTTCGCAAATAGCATATGGTTAAGTTTCTTCGGTGAGATTAAATTCGGCNAATTAAAACATCTGCAATGCCCAGAGGTTTGGTATTTGGCATAGAACTTGTTATGGATGTCCGCTTTAAACTTTGTTTAAATAATGCCACTGGGTTCAAAAAAGAACCCGTTCAAGGGTTACTTGTTTTATTTATATGCATTAAGTAAAAAATGTATACAAGTTCTCCTCTGAAACCCCAGGGGCACAGAGGTACGTAGTTTGAACTGTACTATCGTTTAGAGGTAATATAGTACATTTGTCAAAATTAAGCACGAGGGAACATAAGAGGCTAGGCCCCAGTGGTCACCAGTTTGACACGGAAGCATATAGGGGAAACTTATGCAAATTATTCCTCTGGTGTCACAATTAGCCAAACTGGTGTGGTGGTGTAAAATGTGTTATATAAATGTTTATAGCATTTTATATGTTCGATTTATGCCACTGTCCTTTAAAGTAGCCATTGTAGCCCCAAACCAGGAGTATTCAGTATTATACCACTAAGCTTGAGATCATATGATGTATATATATATATATATATATATTAAACAACTTCAACACTACTCTTTCTCACAAACCACTAGTCGAGGCGTGTACTGTTTTGCATGTAACACCATATAGTTGTCCTCTACACCATATGTTCATAACATGACCCTAGGTTCAAAACTTGCCACGCCCCAGTGATCAAATAATCTAGACATCTATTGCAAATTAATTTATAAAATCTTCTTTAAAACTACACAGCCCAGAAGGTATATATTTCGCAAATAGCATATGGTTAAGTTTCTTCGGTGAGATTAAATTCGGCAACTCACTGGGGATAACATTTTTTTGTTATATGTATAGAGTAAAAACTTACAACAAGTTTCCTTTGAAACAGCTAATCGCAGAGGTTATGTATGTGTTGTGTACCATTATGAAGTGTCCCCGTCCTAAGGGTAACTTTTATTCCTAATATGTATAGAACAATCTAGTCTGTACCCACAGTGTCCAGAGATTGGTTTGGTATTTGATATTTGGTATTTGTAGGGTGGTCTTCATTTACTTTGTTTTTCAATTCATGCCCTTGAGTGCACAATTTTCCCGCCCTGGTGATGATTATTTATGAGCTCCACTGGCCAGAGGCCATTGGGACTGATGTCATGGTCCTGTGTCCGTCGTGCGTCCGTGCGTTTACTTTTTCTTTAAACATCTTCTTCTCCTAAACTACCAATTCTGATAAAACTTCTCACAAATGTTTCTGGGGTGAACCTCTTTTAAATTTGTTCAAATTATGCCCCTGGGGTCAAATTTGACCCCGCCCCGAGGGTCAATAAATTGAACATTTGCTTATATAAAGACTTTTTAGTGCAAACTTTAAAAATCTTCTTGTCCATAACCATTGGGCCTAGTGCTACCATATTTGGTATGTAGTGACATTTAATAGTTCTTTACTTTGTTTGTTCAAATTATGCTCCTGGGCACAAATTTGACCCTGCCCCGGGGTCATAAAAATGAACATATGCTTATATAAAGCCTATTTTGTGCAACTTTAAAAAATCTTCTTGTCCATAACCGTAGAGCCTAGGGCTACTAAATTCGGTATGTATAAACATCAAATAGTTCTCTACTTATTTTTTTTCAAATTTTGCCCCTGGGATCAAATTTGACCCTGCCCCGGGGGTCACAAAAATGAACATACCATTAAATAAGGCCTATTTTGTGCAAACTTTAAACATCTTCTTGTCCATAACCGTATGGCATAAGGCTACCAAATTTGGTATGTAGTGACATCTAATAGTCCTCTACCAAGTTTGTTCAAATTAAGCCTCTGTGATCAAATTTGACCGTTCTCCAGGGGTCACAAAATTGAATATTTGCTTATATTGGGCCTATTTTGTGCAAACTTTAAAAAAAATCTTCTTGTCCATAACCATTGGGCCTATTTCTACCGAATTTGGAATGTATTAAAATCTTAAAGTTCTCTTCCAAGTTTTTTTCAAATAATGTCCCTGGGGTCAAATTTGACCCTGCCCCGGGGGTCACAAAAATGCACATATGCTTAAATAAGGCCTATTTTGTGCAAACTTTAAAAATATTCTTGTTCATTATTATAGAGCCTAGGGCTACTAAATTTGGTATGTTGACTCAGGGGTGTGATTTTTTCGCGGATTTCCACGGATCGGGTTGTCCCGGGGGTCATTTCAAAGATTGGCGTAAATTCGTAAAAAAAAGAGGGATAGGGAGGTACGTCCGATTCAGCGGACGTCTTTTATAAGCGGTCCGAAATATCTGCGGCTCGCGAAATCACTCCGCATATAACACTGGTAGATTTTTGCTAAGCAATTTTGAAACGAGCGATGCCATTGGCTGTCGTTTTCCAATCAACCAATTAAAATCGTTATTTTTAAATGCGTTCGGTATTTCTTTTCTGATTTGTTTGCAAATGGCGCAGTTGCGAATATAAAATTAAGATTATCGAAATGACAAATATCAATCGAATTAGCGACTGTAATCATATAGTTAGAAAGGATAAATGAAATGTGTTTGTCAACGATAAAGACTGCGTTTTTGATAAAAGCAACACATATTTAGTTTACAAATGTGCACAGTAAATATGTGTCACGGAAACCAGTTTTGCAAATTGGAGTTTAGTCTACTTGCGAAGTAAAACAATTTAGAAGAGTATCGTTTGAAAATGGAAATAGACAAGAATGATTTGATTTAAATGTTATTGGATCTGTGTGTAATCAGATTCATATGCATATTCTGCTTTATTATGTTTGTCACACTGTTCAGTTAACTTAAATAGCATTGAACTGAAGATGTAAAATGCATGATATTGAAAGGTAAACAAATTAAATATATTAATTTAACTCAGTTTTATACATTATTAACTCAACAAGAACACTCAAGTGTGTTTGTTTATATTTATTTATGTTTTCCTCATTTGATATTTAATTTAATAAGTCCATTTACTGTGAATACATTGGAAAACTGTTTTTGATCACAGTAAATATTGTTTACTTTGCATCCTCAGTATGTGAAATGTGAAGTTAAAAAAGGTTTTCATAAAGAAATATTGTTATGAAGTTCAATAAATTGTTTATTTTAATGTCTGTTTTAAGGTGTGTCATTGCGTTATGCGCGCGATTCTCGTAGTCAAAATCAGTCGACATAATTTTCCTCCCCTCTGACTTCGCCTCAATCACACCCCTGGTAGTGACATCTTATAGTCCTCTACCAAATTTGTTCAAATTATTCCCCTGGGCTCAAATTTGACCCTGCCCCGGGGGTCACAAAACTGAACATATGCTTATATAAAGCCTCTTTTGTGCAAACTTTAAAAATCTTCCTGTCCATAGCCATTGGGCCTAGGGCTACCAAATTTGGTATTTAGTGACATCTTATAGTTCTCTACCAAGTTTGTTCAAATTATGCCCCTGGGGCCGAATTTATCCCTTGAAGTCTCCCATTAAAAAGTTGTTCAAGACAATTTGATTCGCTAAAAAAACATGGCCACAGGAAGTCGTTGAACTTTGCATGTTTATGCGTTTTTGCTATTTATTCATTAAGGGATGAATAAACTATTTTCTTGTCAAACTAAAAGTTTATCAAAATACACTTGGAATAACTTTTTAATTATAAGAGATAAATGCATACATGTCGAGCGTGAAAGGTAGACCAACATGTTAACTATCCATAAATGTTAACCCTTTACCAAACGACACGTTTTGGACTGCCCCAAATTAAAAGAGATTGCAGACGAGAAATACTAATAAAAAGGACTATTTATAAATTGGCTGGGTGGGTGTCATCAAGAGCAATTTCTCCTTTTTGAAACCGGAAGTCCTGTTTTCAAAACGAAAACAAACTCTTCAACCCATGCGCATTGCACGCTTTTTGTCGCAAAACAGTGGAGCAATATAGGGCCATCATGGCCCCTTTGTTTTATAAATGTATGGTAAACAAGATAACCACGGAGGTAGATCTTTTTCTTTTGAAACCGCGATGGCCCATGGTTTTGTTATGTAGCATAGAGGTCTTGTTCACATCCAATCTCTGGTGTGAATATTAGCCCCGCTCTCGGTGTAATCTGTTTTTTTATATGTATAAAGTGAAATGTTTTTAATTATTTTTCTCTGAAACAACACGGCTCAGAAGTTTTCCCTGACCTGGTGGTCACCTTGAAAAAGCGGTTAGTTTTTGTAAGCGGACTTTATTTCTCCCGACAAAAAAAAAATAATTATTAAGCCTGTAATTAAGGGTCACGTGCTATGTGCGGCCATCGGCTAGCATTTTTAAGATACATTTTATAACTTTTGCAGATTAAGTACCTCGGATCACTTATAAACCTATTGTTTCAAAAAACAGTAACATAGTGTGATAGATCATCTCAGTTGTCAGATCATCAATTTTTCGCTTCGTAAGGCTCAAACACACATAACTGAAATCCAAATCAACACTTTGGAATTTGACTAGTTATAAGTTTGTTACCATTTTTCTTTGTAAACTATGAATATTCGATATTGTCATTTTCGCGACCCTACCGAACAATCAACGTTGACAATGTATACAATGTTTTGAGAAAAAGTGATATACAATGTATATTATATATGGAATCTAAGTGAACATATATTTTCAAGTTTTTATAACGACACTTCAATCAAGGGTATTTTATGGTTAATTTCATTAATTTTATTTCAACCTTAAATTGTTCCAATAAAAAACATATCTTTATTCAACTATGCTTTGACCTTTCCTTACGTGCATGTGTTCTAAGCCGAGAATGATGTTTATACAAAACTTCATAAATAAGTAGTTTTTATACAATGTTTATGCTTTTTATTTCAGCTCATTTATGTTGTAAGTGCTTCTTTGAATAATCAAATGATCATGATAGTGAAACGTATGAAAGTGAACTATTTTTATACTTATGCAGAGTACATTTATTTAAAACCCTTAGCAAAAAAGTGTCCATCCCTCTATTCAACGGTCACCCACCTAAAGCAGCCAATTTTGCAACTTCCCGTTACTGTCTGCTTAACACAGGTTAGACTGTTTACCACCACATAATGGTCCTTCACCAAGTTTGTTCAAATTATGCTCCTTTTTAGCGTACCTGATCAAATAGATTTTATAGGGAGCTTAAATATGTCCGTCAATATGTGCGTGCCTGCCTGTGTTTACTTTCTTCTATTAATGACTTCTCCATATAAAAAAGATTTTAACGATAACTGCAAAGGCCATCACGTTATCAGTGGACTATAATATTTCAAAGATGTTCAAATCATTCCGGTTCATTGCGTATGTTGGGCACAAGAACTAAATTTATTTTTTGAAAGTGAAAACTGAAAAATTAATCCTCACTACCAACGCAGTATACCGGTATAGAAACTTCGGGCTTAATATCGTCTGGTGGTCTTCTACTAAGTTTGTTTACATCATCCCATTGTAGATGAAATGAGCGCACACATGAGATCATATGAGTTATATAGACTTATATAGCAAAATATCTTAAAAAAACGTCTTCACAAAAGTCCCAGATCATTGGCATATATGTTGTCCTCTTCTAAGTTTGTTCAGAACAAGCCCGGGGTCAAAACTTGCCCCGTCCTGAAGGTTACATATATTCCTTTTATGTATTTATTGAATGGTTTTTAAAACAAAACGTCAAAAACTGCAAGGTCCTTAGATTTGGTATAGGGCATAATACATAAATGATTATGTCGAACCAGTAAAAATAGCTTTGAGGTCATACAAATGTGCTTTTTATATTTGCCTTAAGGCAATAAACTCTACACGCAAACACATAAATTTATATATTTCAGATTACATGAATCAACATCATTATTAGAAATTTCTGATTTCATTTTTTTTTATTTAACGGATTGATTTCTTTTTTATATTTCAGGGAAGAATATCCGACCCGTATCCATACGCGGTAGGTGTTGAACATAAGCACATAAGTATTTTGTTTCAATTTTTTAGGTCAGAACAAAAGGATCATAGATTCGTTGGATATGCTGCAATTAAAAGTCGTATCTTAACAAAAAAATGCAATGCATTGGTAGAGTTCATATTTGCCCGAACCCGAGTTATTGGTCAGCTAAGAGCTAATTTCTATACATTTTGGTTAATCCAACATATTGTACGACGTATAATGTTAACGTTTAGTTAATATAAGAACAACGTACTCATTTTACATAATTGGTATACCGTCATGTCCGTAGTCCGTCCGTCCGTGCGTCCTAGCGTCAGTACGCCCGTCAACTTGTTCTTGAAACGGCATCTCCTCTTTAATCGCTCGGAACACTTTAATGAAAATATGAATCTTCTATTATTCGGATTAACTTGACGAAAACAAATGTAAGGGATTTCGCTACAAAAAAAAAAGTTATATAGAAGAATATATACGATGAATGGAATAACTGCTGAACGTCAATGTATTACAATCTTTCAGTACCTTATTGAGTTATTTAATATTTGTGTTGTTTGTTTTCTTTTTAGGCATATTCCGATCGGTCGGTAAGTGTTTAATTAAAGCACATCACCCCTTAGTTTCTATGCTTAAAACAGACAATCGGATTTGCGATATGGACCAAAAAACACTTTTATGAAAATATGAATCTTTTTTAATTCAGTTTACCTTGACGAAAATAAATATATGGGCTTTTCACTGTAAAAAAGAAGTTAAATAGGCTGATATATGTATGATAAATAGAATAACTGCTTGAGGTCAATTTAGTACAATATTTCTGTACCTAATTGAGTTATTGAATGTTCGTATATATAATGTATTCCATTATATTGATTTATTGGATTGTTTGGATTATTTTTTTATATTTCAGGGAAGAATATCCAACCCGGATCCATTCGCGAGGGTAGGTGTTGAACATAACCACATTCTTATCATGTTTTAATTGTTTAGGTCACAGTCAAATTATCAACGGTTCGTTGGATATGCTGCAATTAAAAGTCGTATCTTAAAAGAACTTAACATTTTCAATGCATTCGTATAGTTCATATTCGCCCGCACCCGATTTAATTTCACCTAAAAGCTAATTTTCTATTTATTTTGGTTAGCCTACATATTTTACTACATAAAATGTTCACGTTTAGTTTATCTTAGAACAACGTACTCAGTTTACATAACTGGTATACCGTCATGTCCGTAGTCCGTCCGTCCGTGCGTCCTAGCGTCAGTACGCCCGTCAACTTGTTCTTGAAACGGCATCTCCTTTTTAATCGCTCGGAACACTTTAATGAAAATATGAATCTTCTATTATTCGGATTAACTTGACGAAAACAAGTGTAAGGGATTTCGCTACAAAAAAAAAGTTATATAGAAGAATATATACGATGAAAGGAATAACTGCTGAACGTCAATGTATTACAATCTTCCAGTACCTTATTGAGTTATTTAATATTTGTGTTGTTTGTTTTCTTTTTAGGCATATTTCGATCGGTCGGTAAGTGTTTAATTAAAGCACATCACCCCTTAGTTTCTATGCATAAAACAGACAATCGGATTTGCGATATGGACCAAAAAACACTTTTATGAAAAGATGAATCTTTTTTAATTCAGTTTACCTTGACGAAAATAAAAATATGGGCTTTTCACTGTAAAAAAGAAGTTAAATAGGCTGATATATGTATGATAAATAGAATAACTGCTTGAGGTCAATTTAGTACAATATTTCTGTACCTAATTGAGTTATTGAATGTTCGTATATATAATGTATTCCATTATATTGATTTATTGGATTGTTTGGATTATTTTTTTATATTTCAGAGAGGAATATCCAACCCGGATCCATTCGCGAGGGTAGGTGATGAACATAACCACATACTTATCATGTTTTAATTGTTTAGGTCACAGTCAAATTATCAACGGTTCGTTGGATATGCTGCAATTTAAAGTNATTTTCATTTTCGCGAATCTACCGAACAATCAGCGTTGACAACATTTACAATGTGTTGAGAAAAAGTGATAAACAATGTATATTTTATATGGAATCTAAGTGAACATATATTTTCAAGTGTATAACGACAATTCAATCAATGGTATTTTATGGTTAATTTCATTAATTTTATTTCAACTACGCTTTGACTTTTCCTTACGATCAGGTTTTCTAAGCTGAGAATGATGTTAATACAAAAAATCATAAACGAGTAGTTTTTATCGAATGTTTATACATTTTATTTCAGCTCATTTATGTTGCATGTGTTTCTTTGAATAATTAAATGATCATGACAGTGAAACGTATGAAACTGAACTATTTTATACTAATTGCTGAGTAAATGTTTTTAAAACCCTTAGCAAAAAGTGACCATCCCTCTATTGAACGGTTACTAAGTTTGTTTACATCATACACTTGTAGATGAAATGTGCGCGCACACGAGATCAAATGAGTAATATAGACTTATATAGCAAAATTACTTAAAAACGTTCTACAAAACTTCAAAGGAACTATCCTTGGTAACCCATCTTTCAAAGATGTTCAATGTTATCGGTCCATTGTATATGTAGGTCACAACTAAAGAAACANGAGCACAACGTACTCATTTAGTGTGATTTGTATATCGTTAAATATCTCGTCCTTCCGTCCTTGCGTCAGTCCGTCAATCAAGTTTTCCTTAAAATGAAAATCTTTAAAATGATTTTGAGACTTTAATAACACTTTACAGAAATTATCCTTGGGTGTCCCTTTTTTAAGATGTTCAAATCATTCTGGTCCATTCTAAATTCAGCTCAGATAATATGGGGGTTTAAAAATGGACACTTCAATAATCTTCTACTCCAGAACCGCAGCACCTATAGGTCAAAAATCGCCAAGCCACAGGTGTCACATGAATATAATAAAATCATATAGCACACTACATGTTAAAATCTTCCTTTTTAATGCGACTAGATCAATAGATGGCAAAGTTTGATTAAAATTATCGTCCCGCCCTGGAGTAACTTAATTTCCTGATATCTTTATAGTAGAAACTCTCATCTGATACTACAAGGCCCAGATAATTGTAGTTGTTATATAATACTGGTAATCGAGCTTTTCTAGTCATACGTATAGAGTTGAAAAGACTCCAACCTTGGGGATCCTGCTTGCCTTACATAGTGTAAGTTAAAACATCTGCAATGTTTTCTGCATCTGATAACTTGAGCAGATAAAGTACCCTCAGTACATTCAAAAAAGAGAAGGGTTTGTTATCGGATCACTTATAAGCCTATTGTTGCAAAAACAGTAACATAGTGTGATAGATCATCTCAGTTGTCAGATCATCAATTGTTCGCTTCGTTAGGCTCAAACACACATTATTGAAATCCAAATCAACACTTTGGAATTTGACTAGTTATTAGTTTGTTACCTTTTTCTTTGCAAACTATGCATTTTCGATATTGCATTTTCGCGACCCTACCGAACAAGCACGTTGACAACATTATACAATGTTTTGAGAAAAAGTGACATACAATGTATATTTTATATGGAATCTAAGTGAACATATATTTTCATGTTTTTGTAACGACACTTCAATCAAGGGTATTTTATGGTTAATGTCATTAATTTTATTTCAACCTTAAATTGTTCCAATAAAAAACATACCTTTATTCAACTATGCTTTGACTTTTCCTTACGCGCATGTGTTCTAAGCTGAGAATGATGTTACTACACAACTTCATAAATTAGTAGTTTTTATACAATGTTTATTCATTTTATTTCAGCTCATTTATGTTGTATGTGTTTCTTTCAAAGGATCATGATAGTGAAACGTATGAAAGTGAACTATTTTATACTTATGCATAGTACACTTATTTAAAACCCTTAGCAAAACAGTTTCCATCCCTCTATTAAACGGTCACCCACCTAAAGCAGCCAATTTTTCAACTTCCTGTAACTGTCTGCTTAACACAGGTTAGACTGTATACCATCACATAATGGTCCTTCACCAAGTTTGTTCAAATGATGCTCCTTTTTAGCTGACCTGATCAAATAGATTGTAAAGGGAGCTTTAATCTGTCCGTCAATCTGTGCGTGCCTGCCTGTGTTTACTTTTTTCTATGAATGACATCTCCATATAAACAAGAGCCGATTTTCACGAAAACTGCAAAGGCCATCACGTTATCAGTTGACTATAATATTTCAAAGATGTTCAAATCATTCCGGTTCATTGCGTATGTTTGTCACACGAACTAAATATATATTTTTAAAGTGAAAACTTAAAAATTAATCCTCGCTAACAACGCAGTATACGGGGATTGAAACTTCGGGCTTGATATCGTCTGGAAAGTTTGTTTACATCATCCAATTGTAGATGAAATGAGCGCGCACATGAGATCATATGAGTTATATAGACTTATATAGCAAACTATTTAAAAAAACTTCTTCACAAAAGTCCCAGATCATTGGCATATATGTTGTCCTCTTAAGTTTGTTCAAAACAAGCCGGGGTCAACATTTGTCCCGTCCGGAAGGTGACATATATGTATATAATGAATGTTTTTTTTTTTAAACGTCTAAAACTGCAAGGTCTTTAGGTTTGGTATTGGGCATAATACAGAAATGATTATGTCGAACCCGTGAAAAAAGCTTTAAGGTCATACAAATGTGCTTTCTATATTTGCCTTAAGGCAATATACTCTACACGCAAACACATATTTTTTTTTTAGATTACTGCATGAATTAACATCATTATTAGACATTTCTCATTTCATATATTAATATAAAATATCACATAATATCAGTATAGTTTTTATTCAACGGATTGATTTATTTTTTATTTCAGGGAAGAATATCCGACCCGTATCCACACGCGGTAGGTGTTGAACATAAGCACATGCGTATTTCGTTTCAATTTTTTTTAGGTCAGAACAAGATGATCATATATTCGTTGGATATGCTGCAATAAAAAGTCGTATCTTAACAAAAAATTCAATTCGTTTGTGGAGTTCATATTTGCCCGCATATTTAAAGCATCGAACGAATCCAAAACGTATCCCAGATTGTGTGTTTGTCATGCATAACACCTTAAGAACAGACACTGGAAGTGTATATCGTTGTAACTTTATTGTAATAAGCATTGGATTACCACTGATTGCCACTGAGGTAAGCGTGTCGTTTATGCGCGTGACAGCTATATTTCAGCAATGCCGAAATAAAGGAAAATATATTCCACAGTGGTTTATTTCGACAATGCACGTCAGATAATGGGATAAATATATATGTATATATATTATGTATGTATATATATATATAATTTTAAAGACGTTGCAATATGTTTTTGAATAATTTTGCAATAAATGTCATGTTATTTATTTCTTGGGCAGCCTGTGTTACCTGTATACACTGGACACAAATCGCCGTCGTTAGCGTCAGCCGTACGTGACAGCAGCAAGAAGGACACCAATACACATGGTAAAAAACTTCTTCACTTTGTTATAGGGTTTAAGAATGACAACCATAAGATGACGGTATCCGATATATAACATAGCCTTTAAATAGCCTTTAAAAAATGTTCGTATAAACATATTGTGTGCATATGTATGAGGTTCTAACCAGAATACAATGTCCAGCAAAATTGGAGAATATAATGAATCAACAATTAAGATCGACTGGTACGCCGTTTGACTATGTAAACATAGTATAGTTCTGATTCTTTAATCATACAATGCAATTTTTGTCCCCTACCGGGTTCACCGGAGGGGACTTATGGTTTGCACTCTGTGTGTGTGTGTGTGTGTGTG
>VMBQ01006882.1:0-14584 GCA_007657795.1 Dreissena rostriformis
CAAATCAACCATCTAAGTTCAAGTAACTTGTTACGCGTATGTATTTACTATGCGACATCGGTCGAAAGTTGAGAATACAATTTTAAATTTGATATTGAACTATGTATTATTTATTATCAACCATTGGGTCACATTTATGAACAAATTGATTCAATATCAATAATATTTTGTCAAATACAGAACGATATGAATAAAGAGAGAAAAACATCAGACTTTCAACAAAATATATTTGTATTTATACTTCCATTTCTTAATTTTTTTTTTTAGATTAGATGTTCAAACTGTGTAAAATTTGAGTATTTCATACCCTAGCGCTTTCGACTTTACGTCTTCTTCAGGTGTGTAAACAGATGAGTCCACGATTCATCAGTGCGAATGCACAATAGGACCATTGTCTTGTTAAAACCTGCCGCCACAGGAAGCGACGTTCCGCTGATTTAAACTATGTGCTATAGACTAGCGCCTGGGACGTTTATTATATCGAGTAAAATTGTAAAAATTGCAGTTAATTTTTTGGGATTTAGTCTTGTTTTTATATTTATGTGTCGTTTTATTTCTTTGTATTTATTTATTTCCGTATATTAATATTGTGTGTTATAGACTGGCGACCATTACGTTCATTTTATCGATATTATAGTAAAATAGTAAAATTAGCAGTGAACGTGTTGCATTCAGTCTTGTTTTATATTTATGTGTCGTTGTTTGTGTTTATTAATTAACGCTGATCATATATATATATTACATGTTTTTTAAATTAAACTCACTGTAATTGCTAATAAACCTATGGGATAGTATTGTACAGCCGTTCAAAATAAAAAATCACAATGGGTAATGTCAAAGATACTACACACATATTCCCTAGCATCTTCTGGCGTTTTGCAAAGCTGATTCTTTGTACGTGAAGTGGACGTTTTGATGTGCACTAATAAAAAACCACCGACATCATCATCAGCCAGTTATCAGATGGGCGTAAACGCATGTTTGCATCGAATCAGTTGCAAGGCGTGCGCATAAGGACGTTGTGCCACATGCGAACGTTATAGTGTTCAACCAAAACACACTTTCATACCGAGTTTAATGAGTAGCATTTCTCGTTTTGGTTTGTGTTGAACAGTTGATGGTAAAGTCAATCAGGTGTACATGCAATTCACTATACCCCGCTGGCTCAAAACAAGACAATACCAAGGAAATAACAGTCAGTCTCAATACTTACATCACTTTGCTCCGAACGACTTTAACTAAAAGTACATCAATACATTTCTTTAAATATGGTGCTAGCAGTTTAAGAAACTTGGAACATTGCACGATGCTAGTGTAAAGGAATTATATTTACCAGTATACTAATTGACCAGTCGCCAAATCATCGATCGCTCCGCCCACTCTGTGACGTCACATAGTGAATGGAAAACTCCGACAAACAGATGCTCAAAATGGCGGATGCAGCGAGTTTGAAAGACCTACCGAGCGATTTTGGAGAGTATTTTCTCCCTTACAAGCCATGCTTGCGGCAGCGGATTCAGGCCAGGAAGTTTGCCAATGAATCATATATAAGCAGATTGCAGTTGTTTCATGGCAGAGATGGTGAAATAGACGTAAAATCCGTAGTATTTCGTAGCCAGAGGAAAAATGACGACGGGCACATTGTAAACATGTCGATCGGGAGATCATGCGTGTCTGACGCAATTTGCTCATGTAAAGCAGGGTAATTATAATTAGTGCTAGTTTTAAATTATTAACTGTATATTTTAAAATTAAATAATAAACCAGCAGCAACCGCACACAATACCCGTGGTCAGTTCGATAAATTAAAAATCACTTGCATAGGCCTACTGTATATTCTCACTGGAATTCTTTATTTCCTTGCTTTCGTTTGATCTCCGACATATGTGTCGTGTTCTAAGAAAACTGGGCAAAATGCATGTGCGTAAAGTGTCGTCCCAGATTAGCCTGTGCAGTCAGCACAGGCTAATCCAGGACGACACTTTCCGCCTAAACTGGATTTTCGCTAAGAAGAGACATCATTTTAACGAAAAATTCCATAAAAACGGAAATTGTCGTCCCAGATTAGCCTTTGAGGACTTCACAGGCTTATCTGGGATGACAATTTACGCACATGCATTATGCCCAGTTTTCTCAGAATACGACACATCTGTTTATCAGAACCTTCTTTTTAATTATAGTGTTATTTTTACAGGACCTCCGGTGAATGTGCCCATGTACTGGCAGTGATCCTTAAAATAACTGACTGGATCCTGGGTGATCTTACAGAGATCCCTCTTCAGCCCGCCTGCACCTCGCTGCCTCAGCAGTGGGACAGACCCAGGGGCATGCGCATAAAAGGCGAGCCAGTCAGTACAATGGTTATATCCAAGCCCGGCAACACCAATCGGAAAAAGAGACCAATTTCTGCAGATTTCCAGGACACAAGGTTTGTAGATATATATAATCATCAATAAACAAATTTGCAAACTTTTTTTGAATGATGTATTGTTTCTTTAACATCATTTGTAAAAATGACAGTTTACTGTACACATGCTGTATAATAAAACAACTTAATGCTATTTAGTACCAATTTACTTTATTTCACTACTTAGTGATTTCAACAATTTATTATAAATGTATGTAATAAATAACATGTCATATCTCAATAAATTTGTACATTATGTTTCATGCACACAATTTATTATAATGTATGCTCACAACAACAAAACTGTTGCAGGAAAGTACAACTACTACAGTCAGACATCAAGACCTTGCAGTCCCTGACTGGATGTCCACTGTCCTACATGGCTCACATGCCAGGGCACACAGTTGATACTAACTTTGGAAGCCAGTACCTTGGCAGTGCTCTGTCATACCAGGTTAGTCTTGAATGAGAAAAGGCATGAAATTAGTAAAAAAACAGCAGCAAAACCAAATTTGATTTATTGAAGGGAACAGGCTAATGTCAATTCTGTGGTCAACAATTTTAAACTTTTTTGCACGCGATATAGCTCGCTCAACATGTACCCGATGCTTTGCGATTTTTCTTGTTAATGCAACTTCTCCAGCAGACATCTGATTGGTACTTGAAGCAAATGGTGGAATCAATAGCTTCAGGCCAAGTTTTTCGATTTCATCATGGATCAAAAAACCTTTATCAACCATTACACTGTCTCCTTGTTTCAAATAGCCAGCATTTATCATTTGTTGTAAGACTGTCAAAAGTCCACTGCTTGAGGTAATTTCTTTGTCTGAGACTGATCCTGAGAAAAGCATTGATATGAAAATGAATGATCCTCTAGGATCAATTCCAACCAAACCTTTCAATGTTGTAGCACTTTTATAATCTGAATAACACTGACTCTGAGATCTCAATGAGCTTGGCCTTTCAATTTTTAATTCAGTTCCATCTAAAATCAGAAATGTGTCTGGAAAGTCTTCTGCAAACTTTGGTGGCATGTTGTGTTTCAAGACATCTCTGTGGGGCCATATGGGCACGGATCCAAGCCTATAATACATGTAGTTTATCCAAGCTTTAAACATGGCCCCAGCATCATGGGGTGAAAGATTGAACATGTTCGCAATGTGTGTAAAGTCTAGGTTCAATCTTAGTTTTANGGGGGGGGCTAAATTCATAAAACCTTGATGATACAACAACACCAACATAAAAAACACGCAGAAATAACGTCTTAACAAGCAGCGGCTGTATTGTTTCAAGCTGTAAATAACAAAAGCAATCAACGCGCCATATTTGAATAACCATTCATTTGAGGAATAAGTCCGGTTTAATATCAAAGTATATCGTGTCGCATATGACCAAGAACTAGAATGCTGTCATTCAAGAACATTTGTTTTTGTAATAATAGTATGATCATTCTTTAATTCTTGCACTTACAAGGATAATATGCACGTTTTTAATACATAATGTGGGCAAGGTTACTTTCTTTAATGGCCTTGGCTGTTAACCATACCTTATTTCTAAAATATAGCAATTTGTTTACCAATAATTAATAACAGCTGTTGTTACGTATCATAAAACTTTAAGAAACATTAACGGTGATGTTACCGAATATTATCCGCACAATCTCAAAGCATTATTGCATTTCTAGGGTTTCACCTGCAGGTAATGATGGCACGGCGAAGTAATGGGTCTTACAAGCTCAAAGAAATCTTAAGGTTGTTGTATAAGTTCATTTTGCTCTGTACTATGTATTAAAATTTGTTAGTATATCACTTCAAGTGTGAATTTCGAATACATACTAGTTCAATACTATAATGCTTTTTACATGTAGTTCATAGCCAAAATAACAATAAAACAAAAACTCTGGCAGATATTTGAGCAAATAGAAATATATCAAGGAAACTATTTTACCGGAAGTTAAGCAGTTTATTTTACAGGAACCGAATGTCATGTCTGTAGTTTGAAGTGCAAAGAACGGCATCAAAATACTATTGTACCCTGATCTGTCCCCTTACGTCCTATTATCTTAATGTAAATATACTGTTTCAGATGCGAAATTCATAATAATGTTAGATTTGAGAGAATTAAATTATTATGTATATTTTTTTACAGACATTTAAATTAACAAATAGTACGTTACTAGAAAATGTACCCAATGCGTTCAACGTAAATGGACATTGTAAATATCGGTGATAAGGTTCCAAATGCAGTACAAAGCGGTTATAAATATTGATTTTATTAGAACATGCCAAAAATCACACATAACTGAAGAAAACATATTTTTTCGTCCTTCTTGAACAGTTGTAGTACCTTCTTCTTACAAATTCTCTAAACCATATACATGGTAGCGTTCAAGAACATTATCGTGCATTGCGTTTTTACTCACATCACCGTGTTCATGCTTGTACCAATGTAGCTTTTAATATTGATAAATACACATCAGCATTATGTTTGGCATTCAAAATGGACTTATTCACTGATCAGAAAAGTATAAAATTTGAATAGAAATTTAAGATTCAAGAAATTATATAAATCATTATAATTATTTTTATTATTATTATTATTATTATTATTATTTATTATTATTATTATTATTATTATTATTATTATTATTATTATTATTATTATTATTATTATTATTATTATTATTATTACTATTATTTCTGTTGTTGGTATTGTTGTTGTTATCATTCTTCTTCTTCTTCTTAATCTTCTTCTTCTTATTATTATTATCATCATCATCATCATCATCATCATCATCATCATCATCATCATCATCATCATCATCGTCATCATCATCATCATCATCATCATCATCATCATCATCATCATCATCATCATCATCATCATCNGTTATTATTATTATTATTGTTTTTATTATTATTTTTAGTATATTCAATTATTCAATATTGTTATACTTGTGTCCTCCAATTGATATGCACCAGTAAAACAAATTACCTGGCAATGTGCATTAAAAAACTAACGTGACACGGGGTAATGGCGCCTTTCATTCAGGTGCATCATATCTTCATATTCATATTCATAATGGCACGCAATTATCACCTGCCGATATTATTTCTATTTGAATGAGGTGAAAGCACCCGTAAATATATTAGTTTTCCATGTGCTGTATGATTCATTAATGAGTTCTTGATGATAAAGCAAGTATGCAAGTATTCAATTGCTTTTTATATATAATGAAATTCTAGTTCATGAACATTGTTTCATACCGACAGTAGTTTATATTATAATCAAATGTCCTGACGGATACTAACATATGTTGGAACATGTCCAGAAACAGCTGGCCACCAAGGTGTCGAGGAGAAATTCTCACATACGAGTTTACTGTTGAAGTTAATTTTTAGAAATTATTTTGAAAGGAAAAAAAATAGACCTAAGCTTAAATGTGTTTTACATTAAGTAATTTCAAGGGGAATGTATATTGTTTTATAGATCGTTGGATGTAAATAAAATATATCGTATTACATTTCACGAAATTGTAATAATGCAACTGGTGTATCGCGTCGGTTAAATGTGCATGTATTTTTATTTTGTTGTTGTATCGAAGAAGCGTTATTTCTTTTTGATGGTCGAATTCACTGCGAATATTCAAATGATGTTAGTGATAAATCTCCGATCCGAAATCCAGTTCATATCTACTATCGAAATTCTATTTCCGCTTATCATGTCATGTAATATGCCAATTATACATTTATTTCATCTAGAAAATGCATTGTTTTAAGCTTTGTATGCTTACCAGTTTGTGATGTAAGCTTACATTTGATTACAAAAAATAGAAAAAAAACCAGATACTATGTGAAATATATTCAGATTTAATGTTTCATTAGTACAGCTTTTCAATGTTTGAAATCAATCATATCCTATTTTGTATCGGATGTTTTGTATTTATAGAAAAAAAAAACTAACTAAGTAAAGAATAGTCCAATGCAGTCAATATTAGATGCGTAAGTGAACGTTTTTTTGTACAGGTACCTTGTTCTAAAATTCATGAGCCGTTATGATAGAATTCAAAAGTTATCTTCCATATTTTTGTTGCATATGTTTTGTATTAAGCAATACAATAATTACGTGATTAGAAAATTTGTATCTGATACTTTAAAATAATTGCCTTTTAAACAAGATTGAATTACATATTTTATTTGACATTTCTGTATTTTTCTTGATTTTTTCTCATATAGTATAAAATACATTTTTCGTTTACAGGCACTCAGTCAAGTTGGTCCATTGTTGATTAACTGCAAAAATCCATGTGAATGTTTTGAAATACTTTCTTGAATAGATACATTTTTATTTTTTAAGGTTAAAGGGACTTGCAATCAGATGTTCGCATTTTTTTTCTACGTTTGGCATTCAATACTCGTAGCATAAGATATAGAAAATGTTGTTTCAATACATTTTCATGTCATAAGCAATCCGGTGATATTAAGTTTTGTTATATTTGACAAAAGTTTGAAAAAAAAATGTTTTCAGTCTGTGACAAAAGTCCCTTCTAGATGGTTATACATTACGATCATTGTAATTAGTTTCGTGCAAATAGGTGACTTCCGCACGAATTATGGCACTGGCTACTTCTTTATAAGACTTGTCCATAGATTTGCACAAAGAAAGAATATTATTTTATTATTAAATTAAATCCGTGCAAGCTAAATAACACTATAACAAATTATTGTAATGAGTGTCATAAATTGCGGGCTTTTGTCCTACCCAACCAATTATTGGATGTTATGCCATGCTAGCGGTGGATGGATGTAAAATACAATGTTTTATGCCGTTTTTTTTAAAAACATCTGCAGATTTATAACAGTTTGAATTGCCCTGGAAAGGGGGTAACGTTATTTTCTGCGACGATCTGTCTCGAGTCTGATTTGTCCCCAAACATTACAACGATCCAAATGTGAAGCAGTCAATTATGCCGAAAACCAAATGTAATCTTCATAATATGCCTTTTAAATTTCCAATACTTTTTACAAAACAATTGACCGGTTCAGAGTGCGGTAATCTGGATACCCATTAAAGAATTAGATAATCTATGATTCATTGCCCTTGAATAAAAACATAGTATTATTGTAAACCATTAAGTATGTGATCTGATATAATAGAAATGTTGAAGATCAACATTTCAATAAGTTCGACGTTCATTTATAGTGAAAGGCATACATGTAGTTACGTTTCGCAACATTGTGCAAGTTAATTGGACGATATTAAAGGTAGTATTGTTTAAAACACTTTTTTATGAAAGATAATCTTCAATCCGCATTGACGACAATAAATAAGTTAATGTTGTCTTTACACTATAAATTGACAAAACATATTTTTTTAAGGAAGCAAAGTTCAATGGTACTTAGCATTAAAACATACATATCCTTTGCAGTTTGTTTATTTATTCACGCACTCATTCAGTCAGTTCCATTGTTTAGCCCACTCAGTCACTCAGTGACTTTTTAACCAATTGTGTTCATGATTCACTCACTCATTTTAACACATTTACCCCAAACCCTGCATCTCCCTCCATCAATCATTCTTAAGCGTTGAACTTCATGTTCACACCTTAAATCATTTGTAACACATGCGAATGACATTCATCCACTGTTTTATGTTTAATTCCTCTCGCATTCGCTTATCCCTTAATGCAATCTATTAAGTACATCATCGCTTAACTACTGTGTCTTTTCGCCCACCCACATACAAATCGTGAAAATATGGACGGACCTGCTGACATGAACATTTGCATCGTCCAGAAATATATCGCAAGAAATCACTGCGATATGTACCCGTTAAATATGTTTTACTTACTTACGTCATTTCTCAAATTTAGCTTGCGCTGCGAGATACATCGATACAATTTACACAAGCCTCTGAGAAACCTCGCTGTGCTTTCTATCGATTTTGTGATCGAAGACGCATCAGATCTCAAAAGAACATTTAAGAGGGATGTGGTTTCCGCGTAGTGATTTCTGATAGGAGAAGGGTAATTCTGGCATCGTATAGAGTGAATGAATGAAACAGCTGGTCAGAGATTTGTTGTTCAGTTATAGTTGGAAACTGTACGATTATACCAACAATATTTTCAAGTGTAAGCAATCTTATATGAACATAGTGAACAGGTTTTTTCTTGTGTTTGCGTGTTAACGCCTTCTTTGGATGATTGATGTTTGGCCAGATAAGTGGAACATTGTGCTGCATGGTATTTTCTTTGGACATATGGACTAATTATAATCATGAATTATACGTTAAATTACTATAAAAAGCAAGTGATACCATCCTGGGAGGACTTTAAAGAAAATGAATTAAACAATCTACACAGGGCAACACTTCATAAGTATCTACGCAGTTAAATATTTCAGAGAAGAACTATGAAAGCTGATTATTTGAAATGTACAAAATATCTACTATCATTTATCGGCTGATACAAACTTCCGGATATATTAAGGGGAAAAGATAGTTGCATATCGTGCATATGCCAGGAAGATAATGAACCGGTTTGAAATCTAGTAAGCTCTTGAATTTGTTATGGACTTTCATATCAAACCGTGTGAGAATTAAAATAGGACATGACATCATAAACGAACAACAAGACAACCAAGGTTTTAGTTTGCACATTAACCTTACATACAATAGGGTTTGTGAATATTAATGTTGCAATGTGTTAATGTGCTTGAATAAAGGTTACATGAAATGCTTATGTTTAAGTGGAAACCGTACGTATTGTTTCCTTTCAAGGAAGTGAGCAGATGCTTATGTAAGAAAAATACATGTGATAGTACATACTTAAGGACAATAGAATAACATGCAAACAAACCTTTTAAACAAATGTGTGAACAGTATACGCATATGTATATGTGTAAAAGGGCTACTGGTCACACACGATAATAACGTAAGACAGATTAGCTTAGAAGAAATATTAAGCTATTGCTTACATAGCAAGATAGTGAATCTTCTGTCGAAAAAGTAACACACATCTACAGTAACACAGTTACAATAGCCGTTAATTTGAAAAACAAGGAGTATTGTTTAAATATCAAGAGACTAAATCTTCATCTGCGAAGATAACAACTATATATAGTTATAACAATTTCTCTAAGAACGAACTAAAATATTAAACACTGAGTGAACACGTTAAAGTTTTTGTTGTTTTCACAGCATAATATTTCGCAGGAATTTCATATCATTTCACCGTGTCTTGCTAACGTTTCTCAAATACGGATGCCACCTAACTTCAGCCGTCCCACAAAACACTTGACGACATCGTATAACTAGATGTCATGAAAGGAAAGCCCTTAAAAGGCATCCGAAGAAATCTGAAGAGGTGTATGGTTGACGCGAGGAAACACTGAACACAAGCTCAGCATGATATAAAATGAATATCACATCCACAGTGGCAACGGTTGTCACGAAGACAGGTGTTTTTAGCTATATGTATATATTTTATTCTTATTTTGCGCCAATACTTTTTATTCTCGTTATTATTTTGCTGCTTATGTATGTGTTTTTCCTCCGTTCGAGTCAATAAATGAAGTCGTTTTCTTTAACAAATGTATATAATAGGAATAGTGCATTTTCGGTGCTCCACATGCATGTGTTGTGGTTGCAAAGTGATTTTGTTTCGTGCCAAAACTGGATTATTTTGGTGGTCATGAAAACTGACAAAACTGTTAATATTAGTTTGTAATGAAACTACAGATAATATTCTGCTAAGTAAATAAATGTGTACATAGATTCTGAAAACATCAAATATGTGATTTATAGTTGCACATATCATACTAGCATGTACCTACAAAATTGTCATGTCATTATAACTGTTGTTTGTAAAGAAAACCAATAAATCGATATGCATTGTAAATAAAACTTAAGTTATCTTGTTTAGTTTATAGTTGGATTGGTGTTTTCGTACTTAACTAAGAAAATATGAGAAATATTTGTGCGATACACGTTTAAAGAACAATTACAGCTGCAATTCGATATGATAATATTCAAATGTCAAAAACAAATCCAATATATTCTATACCTCCATGTATGTTCCACATTAAACAAACCAACGTTTTAAAGCAAACAGAACCACGGTGCAATAACATGAAATATGTTCGAAGTAATCTCGTTATAATCAAATCCTTATGTTCGCTAAATTATTTGTCGCTGTAAGGATCTGACGATATCGCATAACATCGGGCGTTTTGGCCTCTATGAGATTTATTATTTTAGATTGAACAAACAATATACGTAAGAGGTTCAAATGTTAAAGCCAAACACCTTGAAATGAAGTACATGTTAATCATAACATATAGATGCAATTTGAAAGTGTGCAAAATTGTCATTAACTCTATAGCCTAGTTAGCAAGTAATTTATTATTTTTTCAAACTGTTTTTCGGTTTTAAAACCGAAAGTAGGATTTCTATACGTATACTTCCATTTCGGCAAACGCGATTATTTTTAAGTTTTAAAGAGTAAAACAGACGGATTTCTACCTTGTAACCACCAGATATATTCTAATTGGCATATATAAAATTAAATCTATAGCATAGTTAGCAAGTAATTTATTATTTTTCAAACGGTACCGCTTTTAATACCGAAAGTAGGATTTCTAGACGTATACGTCCATTTCGACAAACGCGATTATTTTTAAGTTTTAAAGCGCAAAAACGACGGATTTCTACCTTGTTACCACCAGATATATTCTTATTGGCATAGATAAAATATGTTTCTTATTTATACTTAAACTTACTATTCCAAATAAGGTGTGTGGCTTTAAGATTAAAATTATTATTGACATATACTATTATTGTGACCTCTTATGCGATGCCATTATATTAAATTAGAGCCAGGAATAGACGCGTCTTACCGGAAATGATTTTAATTGATTGATTTAAATACAAATGTACGTATTAACGCTATAAATTTGCCTTTTCCTGCTTAAGGCAAATCTCTATGTTTCTTTGAGCTTACCCAGATTGAGGAGAAGAAGTGGCCCAAGGAGTGGACCAAGTCTCAAGTTGTGCGATAATTACCGCACCATTAGCCTCATCATTCATGCCAGCAAATTTATGCTACGCATCATCCTTTCCTCTCGGTCTCGGGGGTGTCCGGTTTAGAGGGGTTCCACTGTATTTCATCTAGCAATATAAACGCATCTAATTTCGCGCACGTCCCAACTGTGTGAGATTAAGCAGCGTTTTTACAACTGCTTGTAATGAATACCTATGAAATGTGTTGCACCAGTACCTCCCCACATTTTGCTGTACGTCAATACCTTGAACCGTGAAACAGTTGAAACATCAGCATGAGCAGCTCTATCAATGGATCTTACCTCACCACGCCGACAAAATGAAACAGATCTAAATAACAACTAAAATTGTTTGTTTTAGAATCGTGAATTTACGGAAAATTAGTTTATAAAATAGAATTGTATTAACAGGTATACGTTTCAAGGATACTACTCAGATGTCGCAAAAAATAAAACGGAATAAATGGACTCACCCGCAAACATAACAGAAGACGAATATCGTAGACATTGCTTAATGTGATTCCTACAATAGCAAGACAAGCTTTGACAATAATAGTACAAAAATGAATAGCTCTGCTATTGCAGTTGTGGAGGTGACTACACATGCACTCAACCACTTGCATACCGTGTTTGCTTACGTTACACCAGTGTTGTTTTGTACTTGTCATTCTTTTGTGCATTATATATGCCATTTGCAGATGATTGTAAATGTAAATTGATGATTTATTCATTAAAAACATGTAAATATGCGTGTTTGCCATCAATATGTTTTAACTACAACGAATTGTAATATATTATAGTATTTAAATTAAATACGTGAACAGCCAATAAACAAAGTCTAATAAAGTTTTATTTTTGTACATTTGAAAGCAAAACATATTGATAACCTTATATTTTGTTTTACATTAAGTAAAATCAAATAAAATGTTAAATTCGTTTTACATTTATCGTTTCATTTAAATAAAGACACTCAATGTACACGTTAGGGTGATATGCACCTGAGGTATCGCTTCGGTTAAAAATATACATTTATTTGTGAAATGTTGGTGTACTTGTAGTGAGTGTTAGGTCACCATTGCGAAACAACAAACTCTACTGTGCGTAAAATAGCCGTATCAATTTATATTGTGGTAGTTCCCTGCAAATGTAACTTTTAGTAGCTTATGCGTACATGTAAATTTGAATGAATGAAGTTTAATACATAAAATACTATCCTTTTAGTTCTTGTTTTCCTTTTTTTTAATCACGCACCCTTAACTGGTAGTGTTAGGAGAAAGATAGATTATCCGGCAAACTAATGTGTGATTATGTTCAAAGTTTTTATATTGTATTATAGCAGCATTGCTACGATACAAAAATACAAATATATGTATACATAGATACGTTAATTCATCGTAAAAGATCGTGTGTGCCAAGCATAATGCGATAAAGCCGATTTCACTGCAAATGTTCAAACAATTTTAGTGATAAATCTCTGGACTTCGATACATATCTCATATCATGATTCCATTTCTGCACACCCTGTCGTGCGTTATCTATAACCCGTTCGTGTATTTTATCAAGAAAATGTATTTCTAAAGTTTTGTGCACTCACCAGTGTGTATCTTAAGTAAATATTTGTTTCAATAAACTAGTAACTCAGAAACGGTATGCATACATCACAGATTTCATAATGAATTATTGCAGTATGTTCAATGTTACAAATTAATCATATTACATTTTGAATTGTATGTGTTGTATTCATAAAACAATAATTAAGTCAGTCCGGTGAAGTCAATATTAGATGCGAACGCGTGCGTTCGTTTTAAATTATCTTTTTTTCTGAAATTCAAAGCCGCTATGTCAATAAATAAGAACATGTATTTATGAGAAATAACGCTAAATTCATATGGATCATAGGAATGTTCGTATAATGTATATGATTATAACGTAAGTTTTGGATGTAATTTTCAGGATACACTCAAGTGATATATGTATATTCGAACTTACAATGCTAGAATCTACAGTTGTAGCAATGGACTAATTACCACGAACAACGGAAAATAATGGACAAAATGAAACTGCAGAAACATTATCAGGAGCACATTTTTCGTTACCCTTTAATTATGTTATTAAGACATGATACCAAATACTTAAACAAAACAACATCACAAAAACACATACTAATCAGAAAACGCCCATAACAAAAACGGCTGTCAAAGCCTCGGATGTCCTTCCCTTTAACAGACGCTTGATATTCACAACGGGTCAATCTGTATCCATCAAAACATTAAGAAGAAATATTATAATTCTTTGGAATGATGCATTTTGGGTCACATACCTGTACATGTCTGAGAACAGATCAAACGTTTGCGAAGTATGTATCGTATTTTAAGAAAGCTACAGATTTTAAGATATTCATCATTTAGTTCAAGGTTCGAGAACTTAGTATGCGATTTCGGTAAAAAAGGCCGTAATGTTAGATTTCAAAGGCTTTCATAATTTTGTCGCATATGTTTTATGTCAAGTTATACACCATTCACTTGGTGAGAAAAGTGTTATGTATTACTTGAAAATCATTGCAATTAAAAGTCACTGTTTAAGTGCAAAAATTCAGGATGGGCCAGGGAGTTTCGAATTTTTGTTTTAAAATATCAGTCTGTATTATTCTGGATTTTTCTTATATACCATCAAATACTTATTTCTGTGACAGGTAGACAATTTGGTCATTGATTAACTCCATAAATCACTGCGTAAGTTTTGAAATACTTCTTCATATGGTATTTGTTATATAAACCTTGGAATGACATGTACATCACAAAGTATTTCCGATACTAACTAATATATATATACATTGTTACCCAATACAATACGTTGATGAGTGTTTTATGTTTCAATCTCCAAGACACTCTAAATGATCTTTTAATCCTACTTCAGCTGTTCAATTGTATAAGTACATTTATGTGTAAATAGCTGGACACAAATACTGCATTTCATTAATATTTATATTTTATTTATATAATGTCAATCATTTTCATTTTGAGCCCATTGACTTACTCACAGTGTTTAAACCAATTGTGTTCATGACTCACTCACATCGCGATTAATTTAAACACATTAAACCACTCCATCTCCCTCGTTC
>VMBQ01006882.1:14687-56416 GCA_007657795.1 Dreissena rostriformis
ATCTGTGCAATCTGTTTCTTGACTGATGCCTTGAATCAATTCGTCATACGTAATTCTCTTGTCATAGCACATTATAGACGTGTTTATCATATGCACATCTTTGAGATAAAAGAACATTAAAGTTGTTCGAACAATACTGACATACAAGGATTAATAAATAAACAGCAACAATAAAATCAACATCAGTAAACATAACCAAGAATAGCATTATGGGTATCGCACTCATAGAACGTCCAATATATAATATTTAAAAAGTAAAAGAAAATCCATACACAACCATTAAGCAAGTGCACATGTGAATACGAAATCTTTAAGCATCAGCTGTAAACGTTTGTGTGTATGTGCCACAATCGATACTGAATTGCAAGTTGGCACGTTCAAATATATTCGGCCTATTCGTCGGTTGCTAATATTGTTATAAGGTCTACTGATTGGAATTAATGAGCAAAAATGATTGCACGATCAAAATAATTGATTTATTAGGTTAAAACTGACCAATATATTCTCATGAAACACTAATTTCCATACACGTGTCAAACCTGTATTGAGCCAATAAATCTCGTGTTCAGAAAATTTATCCGAACGGAAGATGTTATATTTACATATAAGTATTATTTTAATAAAATGTCAAGTTTCAAAAAGCAATGTGCAAGATTAAAGAAATGATAAAACGAGTTTTTATTCAAACCATGACAAGCAACTCATTATAAAGAAAAATATTTATCAAATATGTTTTAGGTCGTGAAAAATAACCAATTGAAAAATATCAATCAAATAATACATCTTTACGATATCAGCGAGAACTTGTGAAAGGCTATCATTGCGTTTAGAATACATGTCTTAAATATAATTTTTGAATTGCCCAATGAGATATGTTTTGTCTAACGGTTCCATTTTTTAAACCTTCTTATAATCTTTTATGTGTGTCTTCCAATTGATATGTCCCTGTAAACAACACAGTACTTCGCAATGTGCATTTAAAATACAAAGATTGTAAAAAAAACTTACGTTGCACGAGATAATCACGCCAATCATTCAGTTGTGTGCATGAAATTATCACCTGGTGATATTACGTCTTTTTTAATTAAGGTGAATGTACCCGTAAATGAAGTTAACCTCCGATGTTTTGGGTTGCTTCATTAATGAGTTCTGGATAATTAAGCAAGTATGCAATTGCTTTTCAATTAACCTCGTGAACATTATTCCGTACTGGCAGTTGTATGTATTATAATCGATAGCCATGGCAGTTATTCACATATGTTCGAACATGTTCAGAAACAGTTTGTCACAGTGGTGTTGCAGAGAAATATTCACATTGTGTGCTTATTTATGATGTATTCTCCGAAATATGTTGACACTTACTCTTATTTTTTTTTATCAGGTTTCTAGTGTTTTTCATTGTTTTGCGTGTGTAATATATATTTGTGAGTCATGTGTAGAACATTGAAAATAATTGGATCCGAAATATTAAACTTAAATAAGTTAAGTTAAGTAATACACAAATATTAAAATAATGTGTTAACTTAGTCATCGATTTACTAAAAAAATAACACGCACACGAAGTTGCTTTTCTTATAAATTATCGGCGAATGTTGACAATTTGCGTATTTTGTATGTTGTGTCCAAACAGAAAAAAAACTACTTAACATACTTTCTTCAACAGTCCAACCAATATCCCAAACTCGACTAAATGTAGAACATACAAATGACAAATGTAAATATTGGATTGGATTATGTTAATATCTAAATCTCCAACGATATATTTTGCATTGACTGTCCCAAGGCGGCGAACTAGTTTTATGCATGTTTGTCGCGTGCTTTTATCCTGTATATGTAATTGTTAGGGAAGCCCAACTTGCATAAGTCAAAAGATCTCGTAGCGATTATAAGATTTATCTTTTGTATGTCTGCATATTCTAATACTAACAATGCATTGAACGTTATCAAACGTTAAAAAAAGTGAACATAGATAAGATATGACTTTAGATGTTTTGTAAATACCGTTAGTTAAGTTAATTGCTGCTAAATTTGATTGTTTTCCTTACGATTTAGCCTTAGATTCCAAACTAGCTAGAAACAAGATTAATCAAGAAAATTGTTTCATTTGTCAGCTTCTAAGAACATGCGCAAGGTTGTTTAGATCTGGTTTGGAACTGGTTCATTACTACAATCGATGTTTTTTACTTTCCAATTAGATTTCACGGGAGTTGAATCTCTGTCTCATTGTATATTGGTAAAAAAAGATACGTCGATACAAGAAAAACACGCACAAACATACATTGCATTATTCTATTGATGTCTTTTTTTGTTTAGCGTTAAGGGCGATCGCTTTCGAAACTGTAGGATGAAGATTTGCGTCCCACGCGGGTCACGTTTTTACGTTGTACGCAGTCATTAAAATCGAGGAATACAAAGCCGCGGCGTAAAAGATATTAATCGGGGTGAAGATGGTTGTAAGAAAAAGATTGGTTACTTAATGCATTGTTTGTATTTTATAATTATTTGAAGAACACACAAGCTACTGAAATTATTTTCGTTTGGTAGAATAAATCGTTAGAAGCATGTGTATTATCATTTATCTAACACTACGTATATGCACAATGAATATTGCATAACTTATTATAGGAAAAATGAATCATCCGAAATATTATAAGGATGGAAATTCGTGTAAAAATCTGCTTATGTTTTTATTTAAGGCAAGTGGACAATTACATATAATAGACTTACAACTTACCATTGTATGTAGAATAACATGCTATTTTATGTATGCAAAGATCATTTTGTGAACTTTCCTTAGATGTGCAAAATACATAAAGCCAGCACCATTTGAATATTGTATGTAAGCGCATGTACATATTAATTAATGGACATACCTAGTATCGACAGTTTGGGTAAATAAATCATTATGCTATTGTATTTTCAACTTTCGATATTGACCTTTGGCCGTATATCGCAGACTTGGGGTTACATTATGGTGATTGACGAACCGTTTCGACACGATTCTGGTTAGACAACTTTTAGAAAATCAGAAATTATGATATGGCTTTTATTTAGCATGGAGTTCTTCCTGCTAAACAGGATAACTTGGGCAATACACCAACACATACAGGTCATAAGACACAAATATTGTGTAAATTTATTGCGAAATCGTTGATTTGCAAATAACGTATGTCTTTTCGGAATAATCAAGCATATCTTTTGCAAACAAAAAAGAATTTGGAATATAATTGGATCCGAAATATATATCTGATATGTTAAACATAAATATTAAAATAATTGATTTACCTAGTAATAGTTTTACAAGAAAACAACAGGCAAACGAAGTCACCATGCATAACTACGTTTTAAAGATTGTTCACGGGTTTATATACAATCGCCAAGAAGTCGGCTTTTGCTTTAGGCAATTGCAAATACTTATTCAAGAACAGCATGGAAAAAGATATTCACAAGGATGCTTAGACGGGATCACTAAAACCAGACCAGCTACCAATCTGCAAGTAATTGATTTGAGTGCATTGATTGGTTAATTGCCTCCAAAAGCCAGTTTTAGAAGGTAAATGAAGATATATATTACACATAAAACAGATGCTGAACATGTTTTACTTAACATAAAATTATAATATAAATTTGCTAAACATCGACTAAAATAAGATTTAAATCAAGTGAATCAAAAGACATACAACATTATGTGTGCGTCGGAATATGATGTTTTATGTGGTGTTTTATATTTGCATGTATGACATAACGTTTGAGATTAGATTGAATTGCTGTTTGAAGTTTGAAATTGAGATTTTTTTTGTATATATTTTAGATGTATGTCTATCATATTCAAATATTGTTCTGATTGTTTATGTTTCACAAGGCAATTTTGTAACTTAACCATTTATATTCGACGCAGCTGTCTAAGATGGGTTGACCTTGATTTTCCGATGTATTTATAGATCGGGATAATTGAAAAACAAAACTTACAACGAAGGTTACACACTTTTGTAACACACTTATGGGGAATACAATTTACGAAATTATTAAGATACGTTGTTGAAACAAAGTTGGGAAAACAGTTTATTAAAACACGCTAGTGCTTAAGATTATAATGAACACTCATGAACAGAATGTGGTAGTCATTTACATAATAAAATAACTATTTTATTTAGCGCTCCAAAGAAGCAATTTCTAGGCTACAGTTCAGTGGGAAAATGTCGATCATCAAAACTTACAAATGTCTGTTGCGTTCCATCCCTGCGCCCTGTTGACAATGTTCAGAAATGGCGAAAATTTATTTATACAGCTTATGTATGTATATTTATATTTGAATTGCGATTTTATTTCGAATTATTCATTTTATCAACTTTTCCAATGTGTCTAATCTTTAATATTTAAAATATGTCCATAACATAAAATAATCGTGGTAAACGAAGTCTCCTAATACGCAATGTTTAAGCCATATTTCTTAGTTTCATCTGCGTAGCAAAACTACAAAAAATACATATAATCATAGCATTTTATTTACAACAAATATGGACACGTGTTTCTTGACCCATCTAGAGTTTCACGATATTTTACTCGTGGAACAAAACAAATGTTGCCACGTTATTTTCAGTGTGACAAATGTTATGGACATATGATTACTCATAACAGTGAAGGTGAATTAGCACAACGATTGTTTTTAGCTGACCTTAGCATGGGGTGCTCCATGTGAGCTTTTGTGATATCACCATATGTAAGGCGTTCGTCGTCCTGCGGTGGGCGTCGCGACGTCAATGCTTGGCTTTCAGATGAATCTGTTAAATACTAGCATTTGTTTGCAAATAAACGCAAACGATTCCATTGATAAACATCAAATTATTTGTTAAGACATTTTTTGAAGTAGCTTTGTTATCAATACAAACAAATACGTGCTCAGTAGAAACTTCTGTGCCATTTAAAATCTATTTAAACGAAACAAAAGGGATATCCATCCACCGTACGTACATGTTGCTTGTACGTAAAACACTGTTTAAACAAATATCAGTATATTCACTAAAGCTTATGATAGGAATAATGGACATGTATTATAATTTATTTTTTGAATTTCTTGTATTATTCTGGATTTTCCTTATATACTATCAAATACATTTTGCTGTGACAGAAAGACAATTCGGTCGTTGATTCACTGCACTAATCAATGTATAAGTTTGGAAATACTTCTTCAGATGGTATTTGTTATATACATCTTGGAATTACATGTTTATTACAAATAATTTCCGATACTTACTAATCTATATACATTGTTACCCAATACAATACGTTCATAAGTGTTTCATGTTTCAATCTTCAAGACATTTTAAATAATCTTTTAATCCTACTTCAGCTTTTAAATTGTATAATTACATTTATGTGTACATTGCTCGACACAAATACTACATTTCATTAATATTTATATATTTTTGTTTTATGTCAAGCATTTTCATTTTTAGCCCATTGATTTACTCACCGTGATTAAACCAATTGTGTTCATAACTCACTCACATCTCGATTCATTTAAACAAATTTACCCACTCCATCTCCCTCCCTGAATTAGGCTTGAGCTTTTAACCTCGTGTTCACGTCTTCAATTACTTGTAGCCCATTCACACGACATTCATCCTCTCCGTTTTTTTTTAATTCATCTCGCATTCGCTCAATTATTAAAATCTAGTCAGTCTATAATCACTTAACTACTTTGTCTTTTCACCCACCCATATACAAATCGTGAAAATACGGACATGACATTCTGACGCAAACATTGACATCGTCCAGGAATAAATCGTAAGCAATCACTGCGATATGTTTCCCTTAAATATGTTTTATTGGATCATGTCATTTCTCGTAAATTACCTTGCCGACGAGAAAGGTTGCCGTGCTTCATATCGATTTTGTGATCGAAGACGCTTCAGATCTCAAAAGAAAATTTAAGAGGGACGTGGTTTCTGCGTAGTGATTTTCTGCTAGGAGAAGCGTAAATCTTGTCATCGTATAGAGAGATTGGATGAAAAAGCTTGTCAGAGGTTTAATGTTCAGTTATAGTTGGAAACTGTATGATTAGACAAACAGTTTTTTCCATTGTTACCAATTACAAACGACTACAGTGGACATGTTGTTTCTTGTTTCCGCATGTCAATGCCTTGTTTGGATTGTTCATGTTTGGTCAGATAAGCAGACTATTTTGCTGCATGGTAATTGTATGGACATACGGACTAGTTGGTACCATGCATTATACGTTAAACGTATCTTAACCGCGAGCCATACCATCTTGTGAATACATAGGAATTCAAAGTCTACTTCATTTATATAAATTGATAGAAGTGAGGACTATAAGGAAAATGAATTAAACAATCAACACAGAGGAACATTTCTAAAGATGCTACACAGTAACATATTTCAGAGGGGAACTACGAAAGCTGTTTATTTGAAATGTACAAACTATCTACTATCATTCATCAGCTGATAAAACCTTCCGGATATATTAATGGGAAAAAACAGCTGCAGATAATGTACATGCCATGAAATTAATGAACCAGTGTGAAATTTAATACGCGCTGGAAATTGTTAATGGGCTTCCATATCGAACAGTGTGATAATTAAAAGAGGATATGACATCATAAACGTACAACAGGACAACGCAAGTTTTAGTTTGCACATTAACCTTACGTGGGACAGGTTTTATAAATATTTTAGTTGTAATTTGTAAATGATCTTCAATATAGAGTACATAAAATGTTAATGGTTTAGTGGAAACCGTACGTATAGTTTCCATACAAAGACGTGAGCAGATGCGTATGAACTAAACTAAATGTGATAATGCATATTTAAGGACAATAGAATAACAAAGAAATATGACTTAGTCTTTAAGAAGGCTTGTACAATGTGACAGTCATCCATGTTGGTGTTAATTTGAAAAAAAAACACTACTGCTTACTTATCAAGATAGTGAATCTTCAATGACTAGCTATACTTTTTTTGTAAAATGCTAACAACGTGCAACGAAATAAGTGGATTTTGTCTTCTGTAACTGTTGTACAGAAAACAAGAATACATCTGTATTTGGTTTCAAATACATTCTGATCATTAGTGGATCTTAATCGCACATAACGGTGTAAGTATTTGTTTTTGAAGTTGCTTGTGTCCGTGAAAAAGGCTAACAATGATTTGGAGGTTGGATTTGACAACAAGTAAACAGTGGAAACATCAGCACGGGAAATTATATCAATGGATTCTACTTTATTAAGCCTACATGACGATAAGATTTATATCTCAACTACCATAGTTTGTGTTAGAATCGTGAATGTACAGCACATTAATGTGTAAAATACAAATGTATTTTTAGAAAATATGTTAACAGATATACGTTCCAAGAATACCCCATATATGTTGCAAATAACACAACGGAATGAATTTACTCATTCGTAACGAAACCAGAAGACATATATTGTAGATATTGGCTTGATGTGATTTTCCTACAATATCAAGACAAGTTTTGTCGATAAGCAGTTCACATATGAATAGCTCTGATACTGCAGTCGTTGCGGTGGCCACACATGCAATGAACCGCTTACATACCGTGTTTGCTTATGTTACACCGGTATTGTTTGTTCTTGTCATTCTCCTGTTGATGATTTATGCCATCATTCGTCGATGATTATAAATGAAACTGGAATTGAAATGTGTGCCCCATCAATATGTTTCACTTCAATGAAATGTAATGTAGAACAAATAACTGTTGATACTGATCTGACAACTTAAGTTGAAATGTGGATGATAAAGTAGCGTTAATTGAAAGCGTCAACCTTGATCTGAAAATAACAGCTTGAAATCCATTTTTCTCTTTGTGTTCACCTATATGTGTATACTGCATATGGCAAAACGGTGTAATTGAATGTTGAAAGTATCTTATAATGTATACAGATAGTGATTCCCATGGTTGCATTATACATCGTTAAATTTAATGCACACAATGAAACGCGAAGCTACGCCTAAATGGATAGACTTAGTAATCATAGTTTCATGGTTTCATTTACTTATGTTAAGTTACTCTTTGCCATACAGTTTGCAGTATTACAAGTGACTACTTGCCATGCAGTTTGCGTTATGGCAATGAAAGTTACTTTTTGCCACAAAGTTTGCGTTGTGGCTAATGACTTATTGCCAAACAGTTGGCTTTGTGGAAAGTGACTATTTGCCTCACATTTTGTTTTATGGCTAACATTTGGGTTGAAAAATAGAACACATGTTATGTTAGTCGAGACTCAGAGAAACTATTGACCAGTATTTGACTTATTACACAAACTGCTTTTTAATAAGTCGCGCAGACAAGAATTCACAGGACGTCTTATCATGCCAAAATCCGTCTTACGATAATTGCATTGAAACACTTTACAAAATTATGTTGGCGGTTTTCTGCCACATAATTCTTGCGTGTTGGCAGGATTTAAAAAGCTCGCTTGTGGATTTGTCGTTCATCCTAGTTGGCGTTACTCAATGCATCCTATACTCTAACACAACAGAAAAACACATACACCCACCAGAACGAGAAAAAGGGTGCAAATTCTACAATTATGACGTTTTGCGCTCTTTCTTAGAACTGGTGGGCATAAGTGTCGTTCTGGCATTCTGTTGTTGTGTTGACTTTAACCCTACAACACAAACAAAATAAAGAGTGAAAAATATGTACCCACCAGAACGACACACAATCAACCAATGAGTTTGTTATGTTTCGGTCTTTAAATTGTTTCTCCTGTTGGCGAATTTTAAAACCGCAAACACACACGAGAAATATATCAGCAAGCATACAAACAGAAATCTGTTCAATCTGTTTCTTGACTGATGCCTTCAATCGATTCGTCATAGGTAATTCTCTTGTCATAGAACGTTTTGGCCATGCTTATCTTACGCACGTCTTTTAGAAAAACGTCCATTAAAGTTGTCGGAACAGTTCTGACATACACGGGCTAATAAATAATCAGCAACAACAAAATCAACATCAGTAAACATAACCAAATATAGCATTAATGATATTGCACTCATAGAATGTCCGATATAATTTTAAAACACTAAAGGTGAATACGAAATCAACTGTAAACGTGTGTGTGTGTGCCGCGGTTGATACTGAATTGCAAAATGGCACGTTCAAATCTATTCGTCTTATTCGGCGGGTGCCTATATTTTGTTATTAGGTCAACTGATTAGAATTAATTAACAAAACTCATTGCATGATTAATATGATTAATTTATCAGGTTTACACTGACCAATATATTTTAATGAGACACTTATTGCCTCACACGTGTCAAACCTTTATTGAGCCAATAAATCTCGTGTTCAGAAAATTTATCAATCAGTATTATTCTAATATACGTGCACTTAAACGGCTAGAAAGCATATTGTTCTCACAGAATGTGGGAAAGATAACTTGTTTGAATGACATTGGAAGTGAGGCATACCTTGTGAATAAAATAAATGCAATTATTTACCAAGCATTAATAACAGCTGTTGCTACGCACCATTACAAACATTAACGATGTTGTTACCGAACATTATCCTTAATCCTTATACACGCACATTCCAAAAGTATTTTTGCATTTCTAGGGTAATGATGACACGGTAACGCTGTGGGTCTTAGAAGTTCAAACACAATTAAGATGATTTTGTTAGTGCATATTGCTCTGTAATGAATATTAAATATCAGTTTAAATGTTAGAATTTCGAATATCTTACAGTTAAATAATAGGAAAACCCGTGTTCATGTTTTTTTCCAATGAAACTTTAATGAGCTTAAATACACATCAATATTATGTCATTAGTAGGGTGATGCATTTGAAATGGATTTGCTAACTGATTCGCAAAATGTCAAGTTTCAAAAAGCAATGTGATAGATTAAAGAAATAATAAAACGAATTTCATTCAAACCTTGATATTATTAAATCAAATATGTTTTAGGTCGTGAAATACAACCAATTGAAAATTATTTATCAAATAATAAATCCTGACGATATCAACGAGAACTTGTGAAAGACTTACATTGCGTTTAGAATACATGTCTAAAATATCATTTTTTAATTGCACAATGAGATATTTTTCGTCTAAAGGTTCCATTTTTTAAACCTGTTTATAAATGTATATGTGTGTCCTCCAATTGATATGTCCCTGTAAACCACAAAGTACCCAACAACGTGCCTTTAATCACGAGATAATCACGCCAGTCATTCAATTGTGTGCATGATATTATCACCTGGTGTTACTTCTTTTTTAGTTAAGGTGAATGAACCCGTAAATGAAATTAACCTCCGATGTTTTGTGTTGCTTAAGTAATGAGTTCTGGATTATTAAGCAAGGATGCAATTGCCTTTCAATTAACACCTCATGAACATTGTTCCATACCGGCAGTTGTATGTATCATAATCGATAGCCATGACAGTTATTCACAAATGTTTGAACATGTTCAGAAACAGTTTGCAATAGTAGTGTGGAAGAAAAACAAATCACATTGTGTGATGATTTATGATTTATTCTCCGAAATCGTTTGACATTTGCTCTTATTTTAAGAATATCAGGTGTCTAGTTTTTTCTTTTCATTGTGTTGCGTTTGTAACATATTTGTGAGTCGTGTGTAGTACATTGATCCGAAAAATATAACTTAAGTTAATTTAAGTAATAGACAAATATGAAAAAATGTGTAAACTTCGTCATCTATTACCTAGAAAATAACACGCAATCGAAGTTGCTTTTTTAAAAATTACTTTTGTTTGTTCAAAGCACTATATGAAATCGCCTTGAAAAGCATTTCTTTGTCAGGTGATTGCAAATATTTATTCTAGAACAGCATGGAGCTAGAAATACACAAGGCTGCTTAGACCGGATCATTTATACCAGACCCTCTACTTATCAAAAAATAATTAAAAGGAGTGCATTGATTTGTGAATTGCTTCCAAAAGCCAGTGTAAGAAGGTAATTGAAGAAATATCTTACAGTTAAAACAGATACTGAAAATGTTTACTAACATAAAAGTGTGTTAGAAATTCGCTAAATATCGACTGAAATAAGATTTCAAAAAAGGGAATCAAATGAAATACAATAGTATTCGTACTTTAATATGATATTTTTATGTGGTGCTTTGTCTTTCATGAAATGGCGTTTAAAGGCCCTATAAAGGTGACAAATCCAATTATTATGCATATAAACTGGTCTAATTTTTACCGGATTTCAGTTACTCTTGCATAAAAAATGCTATTAACACAGCTTAGGTGCAACGTTGTCAAGAATTATGGAAGATATACCCCTTTCATAATTGGAAGAAATGTTTACAACTTTGCAACTAACGTCGTGTGTAGCCTCAAAGCGTTGACGTATGTTCAAAATAGCCGAAATAAAATTCAATTTTAATTCTATTTTAAACAACTTTTTACCAGCAGAAAGAAACTTATTAGATCACTTCATGCGTTTTAACCATTTAGAAGAGACCTACTTTGTGAGTGATACCGGAAAACGTTGAAAATCAACGATATATTTTTGGTGACCTGAGTCACTTTCACTTTCCCGAGTAAACAGATGTAAATAAACTGATTGTTGGTAAACACAATTGACTTGAAGGACACTGTATTTTGAGCTCAAAACAAGTTGTATTGCTCATTGTTTTATGGTAATGTCCAATAGCATATATATATTGTTTTGTGATAACCTTCATAAATAAAATATGAAAAAAATATTTAAAAATCGGTAAATAATTACGGATCGTCACCTTTATAGGGCCTTTAAGTGTAGATTGTAAATGCTTTTCAGTTTCAAATTGAATGCAATCTTGTCTTTACACATTTTAAATTTATGTCTATTATATTCATACATAGTGCTAATTGTTAACGTTTTACAAGGAAATGTTTCTTGCCAACTTTATAATATGGATATTAACCGTTATTTACCGGTATTATTATACAGCGGATGATTCAAAACCTACAACGATGGATTACTGTATATTGTTGCCCACACATTTTGGCTATTGCTATAAAAACACTAATCTTTTATGGGGTATCTTTATTTTATGAAACATTTTACGAAATTTTCGTTGGTGTTGAGCGTTTTAGGGGCTTAAAAGGACACTCCAGATTTTGAGATCAAGAAAAAACGCATCTACATCATATTTTACCTATTTGTACCACACATGCAACATTTCAGGGGGACCCGACAAATCAAATTTCCCCCAAATTGCGTTTGGGTATTACATATGATAAGCAGCATGGCTTGCGTTTTCAGTACTTGGAATCCGTATGCAGCGCAAGCTAAAATTCGATTGTAAATCATATAAAACAACAAGATGAGCATCTCATGTAGACATGTATAATGGCAATTGACATCAGTGATGTGTAAACATTGTAAAAAAAGGTTTATCATGACTGGATGAGAAGTCCGGGGGTGAAAGGCGAGTCTCTGTATTTTTGTAGTTTACTCGAAAAATGACAAATCGCGTTGAAATCGTAGAAAACTACATTCATTATGATCTTAATAATAGTTTGTCTCTCAAAAGATGAAAGGTTATTAATAAAAATAACCCATATTTATAGCGAATCTATAAAAGTAGACTGCTGGTGCCTGGTTTTCTTTAAGGTTAGTATATACTAGATATTATTACAATAATATCCCATTATGAAACGGCTAACTTTCAAAGCATTTTACCTGCCGTTTTTTATTTCAGATTGTGGAATCCTTATAACAATATTAAGATGAATATGTTCTTTTTCAACAATTGCAATTAAAAAGATAATTCGTGTTACTTCTGAGAAATGTTGCAGACACGCATACGATACATTAACTAAATATACAATGGATGCTTGCGATTGCTCAATGGCTTTTATACCAGACTATAAACAGAACTCTTTAGAAATAGGCTCTACCAGGGAAGGGAACACAATAAGAAAGTAGAATATTACCTTAGCGGTATGTTCTGAAAACTCGTGTTACTTTCTTAGTCACGCATGGGTTTTGTTAAAATTTAAAGCTCGACAGGGAAATATTACGTTTTAACGTCATGGTACATGTATATTAAAATATGCAAGGATCGGCACAAGGGATTTAAACATGAGAAAGTCACGAGGGGTATAACCCATTTGCTTATAAGCATGCTTAATTTTGCTTCAAACGTAAGTATCATTTCTTATATATAACTAAAACACATCTAATAAACGTTCTTAAAATAATTATGAACTAGACGCTTTGATATTCAAGACAGAACGCCGGGTCCGGCTGGCTCAAAGAGAGGAGATCTGACACTCAATCCGTTTTGAGCGCGGTCACAGAAACTTAACTTTTGTCATACGACAGACATACCCTGATATATGGCGACAATTTTACAATATCCCACCTCGTTTTAGTTGATTGTAGCGAGATAAATGCACATTCATTCAGTCGAAATTAATTAACCAATGTCAGAGTAACACACAACTATCTTTGTTTATCTAAGACATGTAAGTGTTACTCTGACCTTACAGATAAGAGTCAGAATCCCACATGTGCAATAGTGCCTACTAGATGCATTTATTCCTCAACCGCATGTGATTAAAACTTGTTTATTATTTCGAACCCAACTTTTAAATGTTAAATACCAATTGCTTATAACAAAAAAACTTAAAGCAATACCTCTGGACACTTTTTGTTGTTGATGACCTTGATGAACTTGATACGGTGCAGATTGACATATATCCGGTAGAGTATAAGGACTTCATTTCTCACGTTGAGGTATACAATATCCACGTTTATTACCTACCCAGAGCAGTGTTAGGAATAGGTCTTAATGCGAGGGAAATGTCTCTTATTATTTTCGCGAACAAAGCACGGTAATTTCATCATACCCTACCATTTTATTACATACGTAGAAGTTTGATCTTATGCCACACGAAAAACACAATACATTTACATTGGTAGATTATATTTAACCATATGCAACAAAGTGGCAATGACATACTCTCTTTTTCAGGAGAGTTCATCGTAAAACATTTGCAGGGCTCACTGTTATTATGTGAGGATTATCTCATACATTTCGATAACAAATTGTGGTTAACACAAAACTGGGAGCAGTTATTACCCTATGCGTTATGTTCTTACATGAACATGTTTGAACGATAAGGTAACGTGATATGCATTAACTATATTGTATGACGCATTGACAAATAACGTACCGTTTGTTTCATCATCGCTGAATTAAAATGTTATGCTTTATTTTGTTCTTTTTATCCAATATGTCTTAATTTGAAATAAAAAAAAACGATATTATACGGAATTCGTAATTGCACGTGTTAGACACACCAACTGAATGTAGTTATGATTTAAAAGTTGTAGTAATAAACAATTTATATTTATAAATTAAATGTATTTAGAGGCAAAGCAATACAGTGATAATGTTACGTATTGGACTTAAATTAAATACAATTATGTATATCAATATTTTATACGTTTATATTCTATTGTTTAATAAATACACCAAAGGGTCAACATACACTAAACAACAAATATGTGTACATGTAAGTTCTTTATAAATCATTCGCCAAACAAAATGACGACTGACTCAATTCCTATGTCTAATTTGTGTATGTTGTGACGTTGCTTTTTTTCCTTTTATGAGATCAATGTGTGTATGAGTTGGGAATCGATCGAGCATAAACGACAGACGCTCTGGATTCGCCTGGGTTTGCGTTAATTTGACTGACGGCTTGAATCAGTTTTACAGAAATAACTATTGAGGATTGTCCCATCTAGCACATTCTAGCCAAATCGAAAGATTTAGGTTTATGATGTTGCCATTTACAAATGTTTCTGTCCACTTATAATAATGGTACCTTAAACGTACAGACAATGCTGTGCCAAAAGCTGTCCATGAGAACAGTATGTCGGTTAAGGTTGCTCCTGGATTTGGAAAGATTGTAACAATGATAAATGACTCATGTTTACTGGCAAAGCAGGAAAAAAGCTGATACAACAAATCTAGATGGATGAAAAAAAAAGGTTTCACTAGTAAAGTTCCGAGAACACAAAACCGTGTTTAAATGACGAAAGCTTGAAATGCAAACAATCGGAGAGTGGTGTGGTTGTCCAGATTGAATGCTGATTGATGTGTGCACTATTTATTACCTCACATTGGACGAGAAATAATAAAAGCAAATCAACACCGCATATCACACAACATTATGTTTGTCATCTTGGTTCAATCATGCATTAAGTACTAGTTCTTTGCACTATCGATAAAGTGAGTAATGAATCTAGGGTTATGATTGATTATTTGCATGAGGTTATTGGACAGTTGTTTTAATATTCCGGTTTCATTATTTTTATGAATGTGGTAATTAATGTCACGTATTATGGTAGGATTAATTTTTGAAACTGGCACCAAGAGATGTATCAACATATGAACGTTTGTCATTGTTTTAATTGCTTGTTTAGCAAAAAGTTGCCCTTGGTACCAACAAAAATATGTATACTAATACATTTTAGTAAACAAACTTATGTTGATAGTTCATAATATGATCAATCGCTAACTAAGTAATACTTTCATTAGAAAATAATTTCACGTACAGAAAGCCGCCTTGTTTAACGACTCTCAGAATATTGTTTATGCTTATATATACATTGTAAATAAAATAGGTGTTTGGTTTAAGACTGTTTCGTCGATCTATTCTAGTATAACATAGCAATTAATCATGGTGCTTAGAATGAATCATCCCGACCAGACCTGTTTGTTATTAGCAATTAATGTATTGCAGTCTGTTCGCCTGGTAATTATTTTCCAAATCTAATTTAAGACATTTACTGCAATTTCACCTTGCTCAACTAAGAGACACCGAATATGTTAATGGACTCTCATTCGCTTAACCTCGACTGATATGCGATTCACATGAAATGAATAAAATGAAAAACCAATGTTAATAATCCTTTGTCTACTGCTGTTTCGCAGAAAATATAGCATCTGTTGCATTAAATTTAATTCAATTCAATGACTTAAACTGCTTACTTGTATGTAGTTTTTTTTACAGTTGCAATTGTTGAAGACTCACAGTTATAATTCGAAATGTATGGTTATCAAAAAAACAAAACCAGGTAAATAAAAATACGTCGTCTTTTCGTGACGATGATGATCAATCTACTTGCGTTATTTATAGTTAACTGGTAGTTACCTGTTATGCATACCCAGTAAAAATAAATAAACACTTTTTTCAAGTAATGTTATATACCAGTCGTGATATTTTAATCAATATAAACTAATAATTGTAAAAAAAATGCGGTATTTAAGATTTTTTTTTTCGTCATTCCTGGTTTAACAGTCCCTTTAAGACATTGAATCCTGAAACCAACATAAGCATCGACGCTATGTCGTTGTGTTTCGCATGCTACTTATAATGCATATAAAAATAATTATAATGGTTTAATTAGAAGGTATAGGACATCACGCAATATACTAAAAACAACGGAAATAACAGATGCAGCAACAGGACAGAATTATTAATTATTGCATTAGGTCCTTTAATTATGATGCATGACTAATTGGCACACAGTTTGAGAGATACCAAATCAACCATCTAAGTTCAAGTAACTTGTTACGCGTATGTATTTACTTTGCGACATCAGTCGAAAGTTGAGAATACAATTTTAAATTTGATATTGAACTATGTATTATTTATTATCAATCATTGAGTCACATTTATAAACATATTGATTCAATATCAATAATATTTTGTCAAATACAGAACGATATGAATAAAGAGAGAAACACATCAGACTTTCAACAAAATATATTTGTATTTATACTTCCATTTCTTTACATTTTTGTTTAGATTAGATGTTCAAACAGTGTAAAATTTGAGTATTTCATACCCTGGCGCTTTCGACTTTACGTCTTCTTCAGGTGTGTAAACAGATATGAGTCCACGATTCATCAGTGCGAATGCACAATCGGACCATTGTCTTGTTAAAACCTGCCGTCACAGGAAACGACATTCCGCTGATTTAAACCATGTGCTATAGACTAGCGCCTGGGACGTTTATTGTATCGATTAAAATTGTAAAAATTGCAGTTAATTGTTAGGGATTTAGTCTTGTTTTTATATTTATGTGTCGTTTTATTTCTTTGTATTTATTTATTTCCGTATATTAAAATTGTGTGTTATAGACTGGCGACCGTTACGTTCAGTTTATCGATATTATAGTAAAATAGTAAAATTAGCAGTGAACGTGTTGCATTCAGTCTTGTTTCATATTTATGTGTCGTTGTTTGTGTTTATTTATTAACGCTGATCATATATATATTAAATGTTATTTAAATTAAACTCACTGTAATTGCTAATAAACCTATGGGATAGTATTGTTCAGCCGTTCAAAATCAAAAATCACAATGGGTAATGTCAAAGATACTACATATATATTCCCTAGCATCTGCCGGCGTTTTGCAAAGCTGATTCCATGTACGTGAAGTGGACGTTTTGATGTGCACTAATAAAAAAACCACCGACATCTTCATCAGCCAGTTATCAGGTGGGCGTAAACGCATGTTTGCATCGAATCGTTTGCAAGGCGTGCGCATAAGGACGTTGTGCAACATGCGAACGTTATAGTGTTCAACCACAACAAACTTTCATACCGTGTTTAATGAGTAGCATTTTTCGTTTTGGTTTGTGTTGAACAGTTGATTGTAAAGTCAATCAGGTGTACATGTCATTCACTATACCCCGCTGGCTCAAAAAAAAGACAATACCAAGTAGATAACATTCAGTCTCAATACTTACATTACTTTGCTCCCAACGACTTTTACTAAAAGTACATCGATAGATTTCTTTAAATATGGTGCTAGCAGTTTAAGAAACTTGGGACATTGCAAGATGATAGTGTAAAGGAATTAAATTTACCAGTATACTAATTTAAATGCCAGCTCCATAGATTCACACACAGAACATGGCGATATTCGATGCACACACGTAAAGGTACTAGCACGTTGTTAAGGTCAGAAACTGCTATTTTATACGATGTACGAACAAGTTTCTTATACACGAAGATAATGCCTAAAATATATGTTTCATGTGTACTAGGGTAAATACATTTTTGAGTAATGAAAAAGTTTCAAAGATTCGTTTTTGCCATATTCGCAAATTACAATGAAACTCGTGAACCCGGGTTTAAATAAACACACCTACGGCTACAAGGGCATACTTGACCTTTTTAAATATTTATGTTGTTGTTGTTTTTGGGATTGCACATGTATTTATAAAAAAATACAACGAGATTCAATCAAATAGATAATGATCGAGTCGGTCTTTGGGAAAATCGAAATTTTGCGAAAATTGTCGCCCCAAATTAGTCTGTGCAGTTCACCCATGCTATGATGGGACGACACGTTCAGCTTTTATGGAATTCTTCGTTTTTAAAGGAAGTCTGCTATAAACGAAAATCCAGTGTTAGCTAAAAGTGTCGTCCCAGAGCGCGGCCGTATGTATTAATAGACGTTTATTCGTTTTACGAGATCAATAACTCCAATCACGCGTATACAATGTGTGTATTTAGCTTAATTCTATTAATATTTCCATTATACTTTTTGCATTTCATAAAAGCGATTTTATTAACATGGAAAGTTTAAACTTGTTAGCATGGTTAGAAGACCTTTTATATGAGCAAGGGTGGGAAACCATCAGCCAACGTAGACGCAAACACAAATTAATATTACTGTATAAAATGAATTCCACCAATGTCCCAAACTACATTTAATCCCTCTTGCCTCTAACAGTTGGTTCACGTAACAATTACTCTCTAAGAAATTCATCACATCTACAAACAATTCAAGCCCGAACATCACTATATTCAAGATCTTTCTTACCATCCACTGTTTTTGGATGGAATCGTCTTCCCGACGACATTAAACATGCTGAAATGCTCCATTCATTCAAAAGACATATTAGCATTGATAGACCGATTTTTAATCCTTTATTTTCATATGGCGATAGACGCTCTCAATTGTTACATACGCGCTTAAGAACAAAATGTAGCGCCTTAAATGATTATCCATTCAGACGCAACATAATTACATCTCCTCTGTGTCTATGTGGACTACATGAAACTACGTCACACTACTTTCTTGAATGCATTCAGTATATACATATTCGTGGTGAACTTATAAACACAATATCCATTTATTCTGTCCCATGGGTTGAAACTATTCTATATGGAGACGAAACTAGTGACTACATAACCAATACGAAAAAAGCTGATGCATTTCATAAATTGATTAAAAAAAGCAAGCGATTTGATACGTAAATATGCTACAGAACGACTCACAAACTTCTTCCTTTTTTCACTTTAGACCAAACTAATCTCCACCAACGTCTTTTTTCTTATCGGTCCCTAAAATTCATCTTTATCACTTCCAATTTTCAAAAATGTCAACCTAATATTTGTATTGTGTAAATGAAACTCTATAATTGGAGCTTTTCTGTCTAACCATACTGTTAACTTTGCCTTATATAGCCAATGATATCCGATAACATGCAACTCTTTATACAGCAAGGGAGAAGAACAATATAAGACTTTGACTTTCGTTCCAATCCTTTCGAACTTGAATATATGTTTAATGTTGTATGATATTCTATGTATAAATGATGTTTACTTGTTTGAATAAATATGTTTAAACTAAGCTTGTTGACTGATAAGTTAACAAGCTCAATTTGTTCACTCAGTTCAGCGCGCTTAGCCGTGATCGTATAGTATTTAGTACTTCGCGTTGTGGCCGCGACAACCCAGGTTCGAATCTTGGTTACGGCATAGTCTGTGGCAGTCGCTGTCTCGGCACTGCTGCACTTATTTTTTTTTTTAAATAATTTTAGAAGGTACAAAATTGATTTAGCTGCTTTATTATTTGCATTTAATTAAAACTGTGTTGTCTATTTTCTTCGTTTCAATTATGTGTGTTTTATTAATTTTCACTATTGTTGTGTAGTATCATTTGCCAGTTTTCATCTTCGCCTGCGGTCCGTTTGGTACATAGGTCGCCGACCAGCTTCCTCGGTTCTGGGCGTCTAGGTTTTTGGCGAGTCCCATCTGAGTCTCTCTTGCTGTCATGGAAGAGATGGCCTTGTCGTATTAGATGCAGGTGTGTGGAAGGTGTGGCTTATCCATCGCCAACGTCTCTAAAGGATGTCGTCTTTATTGGGAATCTGCTTTGTTATTCTGCATAATTCTTCGTTGAGGATCTTGTCTGGCCAGCGGATCCTGAGTATCTTCCTGAGGCAGGTGTTGATGAAGACCTGGGTTATATAATGGTAGTGACGGTGGTTCTCCAGGTCTCTGCTTATTAAGGCGTATAAGCTTCCCGATGGTTTTGAAGAGCCTGATCTTGGTGATGATAGAAATCACGGAGGATCGCCAGATGTTCTTCAACTGATGGAAGACTGCTCGTGCTTCACCGATGCGGGTTCTGACGTCTTCATCCATTACATCATGGTTGTCAAGGATGCTACCTTTATTGGTAACGCTGTCCGCCTCCTCCAGCCTTGGACTGTGGTGGAAGTGTCGTTCGATGCGTTCGTCTTGAACACCGGGGTCTGCCTTGTTATGATGGCTTGGCCCAGTCTAGCTGAGTTCTCCGCTACTATGTTGGTATTGTCCTGTATCTGTTGTTGAGTGTGAAAATAAAAGAGCCAGAATGGTCGGCAAAATCGAGATCATCCCACTGTTTCCAGAATATCCACTGGATTCCGTTTCGCTTGCAATTGTAAGTCTGCCTATATAAGTGCTGTCAAAAGTCATAGGTCAATTTAATTGCAAGACTGTCAAAGTGCTTTCGCAAGTCATGGGTCAACGACAATTACATGTCTGCTTAACAAAATGCTGTCGAAAGTCATATGTCAATCGCAATTGCAAGTGTACCTATCAAAGTGCTGTCGCAAGTCATAGGTCAATCGATATTGCAAGTGTACTTTTCAAAGTGCTGCCGCTTGTCAGAAATGAATGGCTATTAAAAGTCTGCCTATATATGTGCTGTTATATTTAAAAACCAATATCATATCCAAACATGCAACTTTCTGGTATCATCGATTAGGTCCATGATAAACCTTTTTGTAAATTATTTGATTATGATAAACAAACATTTTTTTTTGTAACAAAACCCATATCACGAGCATTCTTCATAAAGTCACTATTACATTTGTTCACAAAAGCAAACATGCAAATTACCATTACTTATACCCGATGCTGCTATGATAGATTCAACGAACAGAAAGGTATGTATATATTATTAATTTAACACGTTTGTCAAAACATATTGCATATAACGATTTGCCTGTATCACGGAGAAGCAGTCTACGTCAGTTTTTTGGGGGGCTAAATTAATAAAACCTTGATTATACAACAACACCAACATAACAAAAACACGCAGAAATAACGTCTTAACAAGCAGCGGCTGTATTGTTTCAAGCTGTAAATTACAAAAGCAATCAACGCGCCATATTTGAATAACCATTCATTTGAAGAATAAGTCCGGTTTAATATCAAAGTATATCGTTTCGCATATGACCAAGAACTAGAATGCTGTCATTCAAGAAAATGTGTATTTGTTATAATAGTATGACCATTCCTTAATTCTTGCACTTACAAGGATAATATGCACTTTTTTAATACATAATGTGGGCAATGTTACTTTCTTTAATGGCCTTGGCTGTTAACCATACCTTATTTCTAAAATGTAGCAATTTGTTTACCAATTATAAATAACAGCTGTTGTTACGTATCATAAAACTTTAAGAAACATTAACGGTGATGTTACCGAATATTATCCGCACAATCTCAAAGTATTATTGCATTTCTAGGGTTTCACCTGCAGGTAATGATGGCACGGCGAAGTAATGGGTCTTACAAGCTCAAAGAAATCTTAAGGTTGTTGTATACGTTCATTTTGCTCTGTAATATGTATTAAAGTATGTTAGTATATCACTTCAAGTGTGAATTTCGAATACATACTAGTTCAATACTAGAATGCTTTTTACATGTAGTTTATAGCCAAAATAACAATAAAACAAAAACTCTGGCAGATATTTGAGCAAATAGAAATAAATCAAGGAAACTATTTTACCGGAAGTGAAGCAGTTTATTTTACAGGAACCGAATGTCATGTCTGTAGTTTGAAGTGCAAGTAACGGCATCAAAATACTATTGTATCCTGATCTGTCCTCTTACGTCCTTTTATCTTAATGTAAATATACTGTTTCAGATGCGAAATTCATAATAATGTTAGATTTGAGGGAATTAAAACATTATGTATATATTTTTTTACAGACATTTAAATTAACAAATAGTACGTTACTCTAGAATATGTACCCAATGCGTTCAACGTAAATGGACATTGTAAATATCGGTGATAAGGTTCCAAATGCAGTTCAAAGCGGTTATAAATATTGCTTTTATTAGAACATGCCAAAAATCACACATAACTGAAGAAAACATATTTTTGCGCCCTTCTTGAACAGTTGTTCTTCTTACAAATTCTCTAAACCATATACATGGTAGCGTTTAAGAACATTATCATGCATTGCGTTTTTACTCACATCACCGTGTTCATGCTTGTACCAATGTAGCTTTTAATATCGATGAATACACATCAGCATTATGTTTGGCATTCAAAATGGACTTATTCACTGATCAGAAAAGTGCAATTATGCAATTGATTTTTATATATAATGAAATTCTAGTTCATGAACATTGTTTCATACCGACAGTAGTATATTTTATAATCAAAAGTCCTGACGGATACTAACATATGTTGGAACATGTCCAGAAACAGCTGGCCACCAAGGTGTCGAGGAGAAATTCTCACATACGAGTTTACTGTTGAAGTTAATTTTTAGATATTATTTTGAAAGGAAAAAAAATAGACCTTAGATTAAATGTGTTTTACATTAAGTAATTTCAAGGGGAATGTGTATTTTTTTATAGATCGTTGGATGTAAATAAAGACATCGTATTAAATTTCACGTATTTGTAATAATGCAACTGGTGTATCGCTTCGGTTAAATGTGCATGTATTTTTATTTTGTTGTTGTATCGAAGAAGCGTTATTACTTTTTGATGGTCGAATTCACTGCAAATATTCAAATGATGTCAGTGATAAATCTCCGAAATCCAGTTCATATCTACTATCGAAATTCTATTTTCGCTTATCATGTCGTGTAATATGCCAATTATACATTTATTTTATCGAGAAAATGCATTTTTTTAAAGCNTTATTGTGTTAAAACACCCCGATACAGATAATACGGTGCCCAAAACTGGAACTGTCTTTCTGTTATTGCTGTAAAAGCTAACTGTAGTATACACTATAAACAACTTATTCAATATTTCATGCTAACGAATTTGTATTTCCCGTTCATTATACGTTATCATAAATATGGTTCACAAACACGTTTAACTCTAAATAACATACATATGTCATTAACTAAGCAGCTTCATAATAACTGACAAATAATGAATTCAATGTTGCTTAGTGTATCCAATCAACAATACATAAACGTATATCCATAATTTTGCCCTAAAACAAATAAATCTATTTGCTTATCTCAAAAATAATTTCCCTTAAGGTTAATGAAAAAGATAGATGGTTGAGTGCATGATGTATATAATATATAATATATATGTAAGCAATAACAAAAACAAACGCTTTTTTACACTACTATCTAGTGGTTTCTAGACTTCCGGCCAATTTGTTGACGCATATGATGGGAGCCCATTGGAGGGTTATTTTTTTTAGGTAAATTTTAAGTTCAAACGCACAAAATTCATTAAAAAACAGTGTTTTTTTTTCTTGTAAACAATGTATGATGAGTATAGGCAAGTAAATTCGTCTTGTTAAAATTTGATATCAAACATTTGATGTTTTATATAGAACTAAGGAGACATGTATTGCGGTGGCTACCGATAGGAGCGTTATGTCAAGACCAGCTTTCGCCGACGCCGTGTTACACAAATCCGTCTCGCAGAGACATACCTCGCCACTCTCGCCGTCTGATGACTGCGAGAAGCAGCCGTTTTTACGATATTTCATTTTCAAGCAACCTCTGACAAGGGCTGAAAATCAGTGAGCGCTTGTGAACAGTCGCCAGCGTCATGAAGTCTATGTACAGATAATTAACTCTCGTTGTAACCGGTTTCAACTGTTATTGTTTATTGCTCTTTATCGATTATAGCCTACATGTGTTCCAATATTTTAGCTATATGTGTTCTATATTTAATATTTTATATGTTTGACATATTTATTTTGTAATCAATTTATGTATTTTATTGACACTATAATTTTTCTATTACATCGACAATATGGTTTACTTTTCTCTGCATTGTTTGTGCCTTTGCTTTTGTAGCACTGGTCACAGTCTGTTACCAGCAGTGCCTTGATAAACGTGTCACCGCAGCCGTCTTCCGGTACTGCACACTGGTAGCAGCGTATTGCCTCGGCGTAACCTTGACAATGAAAGGTTTGGACCTGTAGCACTAGGGATATTTACCTATAGAGTAATTATGAGAATATGCGTATACGTGTGTTTTCATAATCAATTCTACATATACTCATATCTTTTGAACAGTTCCTTGAAATTTATAGAACTGTTGAAGACATTTCCATTTAGTATAATTATAAGTTTATATGTAATGTCTGCAGGCATACTCGACCTGCACAGTCCATACATTGACTACGTAAATAGTATATTAAGTGGAAGATAACAATAAATTAATTGTATCATTATAAATGCTTTTTCACATATTTGTTTTAACACATTGATTAGATTGTTCAATTGAATGCATTTTACAGAAGTACATAACGTTTATAATATGAATTCAAAACAGTTTACTTTAAGATTTGTTAAACAGAACGTTATCAATTATACTATGACATTGACGCTCTTTAATTATAATACAAAAGGTCTTACCGATGACAAAGAAAATCACTACAGCCCCGAGAATCAAAATCAGTTTTCGGCACATGTTGACTCTGTTTAATAAAGTGTACGTCTACAATATGTACGGTTATGATGCGGATGTTTATATGGAATACACACATCCGTATCAGCGATAGCGGATACTTCATGTGCATTGTTTATTTGCAAATACATTAAATTAAATTTCTTTTGATACCTGGCGATGCATAAAACGCAAACAAACATATTGAAATCTTTTCAGAATATAAAACATTTCAGTTATTACGATTTGCCGATTTGTGAAGGAATAAACGCTGTAACGATTTGCATGCATTTGTTTCATGATAATGAATGCAAAATTTACATAATATGTAAACATAATACTGACAAAAATGCAAAGAACCTAATTTCACCTCAGCAGATACGGCTTCATTATTGAAATCAAAATTGTACCAAGACTATTTTTGATATAAAAGTGTTCTTTATACAGTAAGAAACAGTTTAACAAATTAAACTTTAAGAAAGATTAAAGGCGGATGTGGTCGTATAAGCAGTATAGATAACAACTTAATTTACGTCTTAAGATTTGTGAAATGGTCAAGGTTCAACCACGTCTGATGTATTAGAATGCGATTTGAAACACATAGTGACACTCAAGAATAGTAAAATACAGGACAATATGAGCCTTGTTCTGAGAAAACTGGGCATAATGCATGTGCGTAAAGTGTCGTCCCAGATTAGCCTGTGCAATCCGCCCAGGCTAATCAAGGACGACACTTTTCGCTTTTATGCCATTTTTCGTTTAAATGAAGTCTCTTCTTAGCAAAAATCCAATTTTGGCGGAAAGTGTCGTCCCTGATTAGCATGTGCGGATTGCACAGGCTAATCTGGGACGACACTTTACGCACATGCATTATGCCCAGTTTTCTCAGAACGCGACTCATATATGCAACAAAACGCTCAAAATAAACATATTTGAAACTGGTGTCACTTCCTTGGGAAATGGAATGCCAAACACACCACGGTCAATAAGCTGTTTCTGTGATGGGTTTAACTTTATGAATAATACGTTTGAACGTCTCCTTTTCGATGGCAGCGGAAACTTCTCAACATTGTCTCCGCACATTCCAGAACCTGCAAGTTCAGCAATACCTATTTGAGAGGCCACATAAAATAATCAATCTTGTTCAGAATGTTAATTCCAAAATACAATGCACTTCTTGTGCTTTATAAGGCTAATTCATTACTTGATCGTTAACGTTGAAATTGGTTGCAAGGTACAATTGAAAATTGAACACTGAATTTCGTATTTGACATTTAAGTGGAATTTCGTTCTGATTGGCATCAACATAATATAACAACATACTATTTGATATAAAAAGTAAATGAAGATATGTTAACGTAAAAGCTAACATAATGATAACAAGCATAACGCGACCGAGGGCTATCTCGCACCTCCTGTTTACTAATAGCAATAGCGATTACTTTGATTTGCTTACCTGCAATTACAAATGAAACCATTCTACATGAATTTCACTATCAGATTTAAGTGTGTGATTAGATATGTAGAGTGAATGGAAAGATAAATGCGCATTTTCATTTGCATAGATGTTGATACGTGGTTTACTCACCAACATAAACTATGTTTATCATTAAGAAAATAGACTAGGTCTGAAACGTGACTTTTGTGAACGCCTTCAGTGTTGACGGAGCAGGACTAAGCTACGTTCCCTATTTGGACCTGCTGTCTCCTGTTCTACCGACAATACAACTGTGATTCAGCATATCCTCAAACTAGCCTGAAAATATGTCTAGCCCGTATGCACATGCCACACAATTTTAAATCCTTGTATAAATCCCTGAACTCAGTTCATTTGTGTTGGCATTATGACGAATATACTGATATTTACAGTTATTTTTCAAATTCCCTATTGCATTATTACCTTAACGTATTAGTCCTCTTAAATCAATAAAAAATGATTGTACACTTGCTCGCATTGTTACATTAGTTACGAAAATCGTTAAAGCAGTGTTCTAATATGGTACACCATTATTTGACAATAATTTGTTCGTGTTACATCTAAAGACGTGATTGCATCAATGCCGTGGCATTCCTCCATGTTCAGGCATCGACGATTACGAAGATGATGTTTCGCAGAGCAACATCATCAGGGGTATATTAATTGAATTTAATTTCGGAAATTAAATCATAAATGTTCTTTTTCTCATCTATGTTAACCGCATCGTTGATTTGTAATTGGTTATTTTATCACCACTTTACAGCATTTTCAATTCCATGTAAATTCAAATATACGTATAAAGAATACTAACTTAGTTAACAAGACAGTGGCATACGTGGGACATATGAAATATTCGTATTTAGAGTTATCTATTATGTGCGTATGCGATTGTTACACGTTCTCACGCGATAGTTAAATTCCTCTATATAAAATATATTATGCCCTTATGCCGCCAAAGGATCTTAAATTAGTAGACACATGTCAAATATTACATTGATATGTCAACTGTCTTGCATGAATCCACGCATGTCCAGTGTTCACAGGATCATACAAAATGCTTTCACGAAACCACGAGACAGCATATTTAAACCGAACAGTTAAAATTACAACGTATACTCTAATCTGAAAATAAAAGTAATCCACATGACACACGTGAGTTGCAATCTTCAATAGAATATTGTAGTTTTGTTTTAGTTAGTTTTGATTTTGCAACCTTTTCTTTGGCTTGTTGTTTAAGCCATATGTATGCCATTCCATATATTTCCCATGGGCAATACTCTAATGCACCAAACCGATTACAGCCCCGGTTCGATGAAGCATACCAAAGCTTTCATTTTAATCCATGCGCAAATTTGTATTGCAGAGCAAAATGCATTGCAAAGATGGATAACTACAATACTGTACTTAAAATTGAAGACTTATACAGTGGTTTCCCTTACTTACAAAAGTGTAGGGACTGTTGAACAGTGAGTCCTAATGGGCTATTTGGTAAACGAAGTGGTTGGTACACGGGCTTCTCACATAGGCTACCCGGTTTCAATCCCGTCATAGTGTCGTATTTTAGCGTTTTTTTTTTTTTTTTTTTTTTTTTTTTTTTTTTTAAGTTTTGTTATTTACTACATCTTTATCGAATAAACTATGTTTACAAAGATTTTGATTTGAGTGAATACTACCGGTTGTATGTACTAGCCATTTTACCATAAGTGTTTTATAAAACATTGTATTTGTAATTGTTGTTTTTGGCGAAGGCATCGAGCGCTCGTGATTTCGCAATTGTGATGTTTGTTGCAAAGTATTTTTTGTCGTTAAGGGCGCCAAGTTTGATCGTTTCCGTGATACTGAAGTTTTATTATTAAAAGCAGCATTACACATTCATATTTTCACCTTATTTCTCGACAATTTTTCCTTTGATTTTCATTCCCGTGTATATATTGTTTTAGAAAATGATTTGTTATAAAAACCGCACATGAATTATGTTTAATAAGAGATAAATAAGTTAAATGCCATGAATCAGTGCACATATACCTTATTAATGGGTATCACATGATACTTTGGTTTGATCATGGTTGTATTTTGTGTCTTTCGATAGGTATAAAACTGTTATCGGTATTTGTCCCGATTTGATTATTCTTAATGTGGTGTTTGTCGGGCCGTTAAAAACATTGGAAGCTGGGTCAAACGGCTTTTACAAATTGGTTGTACGGCGTTCGTTCGGTCTGAAAATGTGCATGATACCATACATACCACAATGTATTTTCATCGAGTTGATTGCTTTCTTGTTAAGCAAATGTTTCAAAGATCTGTAAACAGAGGCAGTAGCGTTGGTAATTCAAACGAAAAAATGGAGTTGCTTACTATAATTTTGAGAGACACATGTATATGTAAGCTCTTTTGACATATTGGTTTCTTGTTTTTCTAGTTTAGCCTTTTCTTTAGGCGTACAATTCATGCATATGTGGTTTATATGAGATAGTATGAGATAATTATATGGCCGTCATGCTCGGGTTCAAATAACGTTACATCCAGATTGTTTTCCTCCTTTCTTATGTCGTAATATTTTGCAGATGATAAGTCTTTTGTCTAGATAAGCTATGCACGTGCGTTGAAATATACATGCCACAGGTCGCCGTGGCGTAGTGGATATGGTGTCCGCCTAGCATCAGGGAGGTCACGGGTTCGATCCCCACAGTGTGAGCGTTCTATAGATCTCCCCCAGAGACACCAAGTACTGATTCAAGTCCCAGGAAACGGACTCGAGAGCGTTTCAAATAAGCCCTAGGCTTTCGATGCAATCGAGCTAAAATAAATAGGTTTAAACTAAATATACATGCTTTATCTTGAACAATGCAGTTAACACTTTCCTGATAGGGGTCCGAAAGTATTTAGTGTGTGCTGATCTTGGCAGTTTCGAAAACTCTGTAACACATCCTATCTAAAAACAATCCACCCCGTCAGTGATGAGAGCTTGTAAACTAGTTGCATATTATCAGTGATAAAATGAGTTTTTTTTTAAATTTGTTAAAAATGAATAATAATTAAACAATAAACACACGGTATGGTCACAAATTGACGTCCGATTAAGCAACATGCTTGTAGATCAAAAAGATAAAAAAAACAACATATTCTATAAATACTTGTGTCGAAATTCATAAATGACACATTAGCCCAAATTTCAAACAACATTAACAGAATCACCAAATTCAATGAAAACATAAAAGCTAAGAAATAGAAGATGTTTATGGTATTTTCGTTCATGAACCATGTGATCCAGAAATTTGTGGAGTAAAATATGAAATAAGCAAGATTAATACAAATTTAACAATGTACCTGAATTTGTATAATATTTCATCAACATATGTTTGATTGTTTCAAATCAAGGGGAAAATAAATGCACTTAAATCAACTTATATAACGTTGTTATACTGTCCATAGAAAACTGTATACTATTATAATGCGAATGAAATGACACAAATATTGCAAATACCAATGTACGCGCTTCAAGCCATTATTATTCATAATTAATAAGCAATCAAGGAAACATCACATATGAAACAACATGTTCAGTCGTTGAATACTGTTCTCTAATATATGAAGATATTCTTTGCCGCTAGTGCGAAGGCGATCAACAGGCTCGTTATAGCTGCCAATGGTGCCGATGCTGCATTGCATTGGTCGGTTTGGCAAAGACATAACTCTCCGCCAACACCATTCTTAGTCTTAGAAGCACATCCGTTATCATCAAACACTACCTGTTCACAGCCTCTTAACACAACTGCAATATACACAAAACAACGCATTTAGTACTATTATAAAAAAAGTTATTCTGAAGTTAATGCTTGTTAATTACGCGACAATCTCGTATGTTTATAGCAAAACAATGCCATTCGAGAGTAAGGACGGACGGACAGACAATGTCATATACGAATTGGTTAGTTCATTACAAGACACTGCAATATATATAAATATGTTTGGTGACAAAATGAATACAACTTATATTATATTGATTATTTAAGGTAACGCCACGCAACAACAACAAGAAATTAAATCCTATAAAGCCCTAGTCACTAAAAGGCTTTTCGCGAATTTGGCAAGTTATTGTGTTGATGGTATTATAACGAATAAGCTAAATAGATCTACACAATACAACATAAAATTAAAGATAGTATTGGTATATGCATATACCTTCAACAGAGCCTTGTGTGTATTTCAACTTGGAGCATTGGATACAATCCTGTTTTATTAAGACATCGCAGAAAGGGTCCGAACATCCTGCATTTGTCACACTATCACATCCATAGCAGCTGAGCCCATCAGTGGCACCTAGGCAAACGTATATTATGAAAAATAATTCGCCTTAACTTATATAGCTATCAGTTGTAATGAACAATGCTCAATAAGGGCTAAACACTTGCGTTGTGGTTTCTTTTAATAAGTGATTTATATTTTGAGGATGTTTAATACACGCATAATTATATTATGAATCGTTTGTGTTGAATACTTCTGCCGATTTTATATATGCTACTGCATTTATACGACTGGCTTGGCACTGATTATCCAAGGTTTTCAAAAAAAAACACCGGTCTGATCTTTTTAAATTTATTAAACGCCACGTAAGAACACAAGAGCAATTTCCTGGCTTGCAAAAATTGAATCCTCTTTTTTATAGATCCCTAAGTTTTGGAATATGTCGTTGTTATATCGTTTGAAAGAAGTTCTTAAAATAATGGTTTATATATTAAGAAAGTTTGGATGTATTCTACGCCGCTTTGTCCATAGTGTTAAATACCCCTTTTATATTACGATATTCTCCGGTTCAGAAATATTATTATAAAACCTAATCAAAGAGACTTGTTTTCCAAATTGACCGGTAAAATGTCTTTAAGAAACGAGTTCTTGCAAACTTTCATTTTTTTTTAAAGAAACAACATTTTGCTCAATAGTTGCTATGCTTGTTAACGCTTAAACATTATTTTCAATTAATTTTGGAATGTTTGCATATTCTTTTAACTGGGTTTTAACTAACAGACTGTATGCAAATTTCGGATTGAAGTAAATAGCTGGAACACACATATATAACGGATATGTTCATATCGCAATGGATACTACTACTACTACTTCTCTTACTTCTGATACCACAACAACCACATCTACTTCTACTTCTTCTTATTATAATAGTATTACATTTTTTTAAATTTATTTATTACTTTTTTTTTATTGTTTTTATTATTATTATTATTATTATTATTATTATTATTATTATTATTATTATTATTATTATTATTATTAGTATTATTATTATTATTACTTTAATAATTATTATTATATAAATATTATTATTTTTATTATTATATCAAGAATAATTGTTAAGTTGACTTATTATTTCCTTTATTTTTAAAGTATTATAGAACATTATTAATACAATAATAAAACAAGATAAGTATTGATGCAAAACATCAAAGGGCGTCGGGAATTTCAGTGTAAAAGGCACTCATTGACGTTACATGGAACGATTTTTTTTTCTACTGTAAATATAAATATATTGGCCGATATTTAAACAAAATAGAAAAAGATACTGGTATAACCATTATCTACGATTTTGTGTTATAACCCCCAAATAACCATTATCTATGATGTTGTGTTATAACCCAAAAATAACCATTATCTATGATTTTGTGTTTTAACCCCCAAATATTTCATAGTTCATTTTATAAACATTGGTTTCATTTTTTTTTACTGGCATCCGTGTGCAGTTTTCATTAAATAAACAGAACTGTGCAGGTTTTAAAAAATCTGCTTCATCTTGTAAGCGTAATTTCATATTTTTCTCATTTTCAAGGGGAGATGATTCTGAACTTATTCTTACGTTGCTCATTTACGATAGGGGTTGAGTACTCATTGATATGAAAACACTGTAAAAGTTTGAAAAAAAAATGAACGAAAACTGTAAATTGCATAAAGAAGCTGCATTTCACAATTTTTCAAATTCAGTAAAAGATCATAATAGATTTATTGCTCCGATATTCATAATTTTCAATAGGGTTTGAGTAATACTGATAAAAAACACTTGACAAGTTTGGAAAGATTCATACGAAAGTTGTGAAATCTTTTTAACAAGTGGAAATTCTTTATTTTCTCATATTAAATAGAAAAAAAAAATCTGAACTTATTGTCCCGATGTTTGTCATTTTAAATGGGGTAAAAATGCTCATTGATATGAAGACACTGTAAGTTTGGAAAGAATCTGATGAAAAATGTTGACATAATCACCTAACCAAGCAGTTTTTTACCTTTATTTTTAAATTCAAAGAGACATTATTCTGGACTTATGGTCCGATATTGTTCATATAGGGTTTGGGTTGGGTCCTCATTGATAAAAAAAAACCTGTGCAAGTTTGGGAAGAATCGGATGAAAATGTTGGACTTTGAACAAGGATTTCAAAATTCCTCAAATTCGAAGGAAGATAACTATGGACGTAATGGTCGGATAATGCTAAAGGGTCCATACCACCTGGATAGTAATACGTGTCGCGCTTCGCGCTCTATATGTGGTTCTTAAAAAAAACTCCGAGGAGTGCTCGACTCTAGGGAAACGGGTTGCTGGGACACAGCTCCTCCTTGATAAGCGGCTGCTTCCTTTATCGCAACTCATTGTTACAATCAATAATACGTGTCGCGCTTCGAGCTCTGTATGTGGTAGGGATAGTACTTAGGGCCTATGATAGACAACCAAAAAAATACATGGATAATATATAGTTTGTTTGCATGTATTTGTTAATATAAAAACACGTGTATTTTTAATAAGATATTTAAGTGATGTAAGAAATTTTAATTAACGTTGTCACCACGCGGCATCCATTAATTTTAATAAAAATGTCAAATTGTAGTAAAATTGATTTAAAACTGTCTACATCAAAACAAAAAGTAAAATTTTTGGACTTATTGTCCCGATGTTTCTCATTTTAAATGAGGTAAAATGCTCATTGATATGAAGACACTGTAAGTTTGGAAAAAATCGGATGAAAACTGTTGTCATAATCACCTAACCAAGCAGTTTTTCACGTTTATTTTTAAATTCAAAGAGACATAATTATGGACTTATGGTCCGATATTGCCCATATAGGGTTTGGGTTGGGTCCTCATTGATAAAAAAAACCTGTGCAAGTTTGAGAAGAATCGGATGAAAATTTTGGACTTAGAACAAGGATTTCAAAATTTCTCAAATTCGAAGGAAAATAAGTATGGACGTAATGTTCGGATAATGCTCAATTCCAATAGGGTTAGAGTCCTCATTCATGTAAAGACACTGCAAGTTTGAAAAGAATAAGATGAAAAATGTGATCTTTTGTGTAAACAAGCAGAATTTTACAATTTGTCTCAAATGTAAGGAGATATGATTCTGGACTTAATGGTCTTATGTTGTTCATTTTAAATATTGTGGACTTTATCTATCGCGTAAACGAGCAAAATTTTACAATTTTATCAAATTCAAAAAGAGATAATTCTTTCTTCTATACCTAATGATAAAATATGACATTTCTGCAGTGAAATAACAGCAGTGAAAAGAACAAAATTGTTCTTTTCACCGGTGAAAAGAACAAATTTTCGGAATTTCTTTTTCTATTTTTAGATTATCATATCAAGATGTACTTCCCTTGTTTATATCCTTGTTTATATGTTTTTCTATGATCACGAGTAAAATAAAATCGATTATCCACCGAATCCAACATATTTTCTTTTAATTTTATGCTTTTTTTTTACCGTTTATTTACATTGTAAAAGAGTTTAACTGAAGAATTTCCCTGGAATAATGACTTCATTTCGTCAACAAATGACGTCAAAAATGACGTCATTTCAATGTATTGAGGCACGCCACGGGAGAGAGGGTCACTTTTCAGCGAAAGGGAAATTATTATTAATTATTTTCTTGAAAAAGGGGCATAAAAGAAACAGAAAATGTGTTCATGTCAGTGTAAGATCGTTTGTTATTTCACTCGTGATCATAGAAAAATAATATTTTCACTCGTGGCTGCGCCACTCGTGAAAATATATTTTCTATGATCACTCGTGAAATAACAAACGATCTTACACTGACATGAACAAATATCCTCTATGGATTATACGGTCCGATTACCCATTGACATAGTGACATAGTGCAAGTTTGAAAAGAATCGGATGAAAACTGTGGACTGTATCGCAAAAACAAGAAAAAGTCTAATGAACAGACATACAAAAGGCAGAAACCACACCATCACATAAGCTCTTTTGGCCTACAGCCAGTGGACCTTTTATGAAGATTTGCAAAGCCAAGCTCTTTTGTTGTTTAGGAATTATATGCTTGTTGCAAATCAGCCAGAAAGCTGCTTCATATAAATTCAGACGCATTTGTATGAGTAGTCCTACTTGGTGACGAAGGGCATTGTGAAGTCAAGTTGTTTAAATATGTTGTTACGACCCCCACTGCCACATATAGTTCATGGGCATAATAAAAACAAAAATGGTTAAAATAAAACAGCATATTTATTTAAACTAAAATGTCTACATCAAAACATGTAAAAAGGACTTGACAGAAATAAAAATTATATATACACACATATATATATATAAATGCCCACTCTTACTGAGTATAAATTATTCTTGGAAAAGAAGAAATAGCTTATGCAAGAATTTGACTTCTTGTTCGACAATAATTTCAGAGTTTTAGATCCCTACACATGTTTCAAATTCAGCGAGTGACATATCAGTAATGAAAAGGTATCAAACAAACTTTGTTTAAGATGACGTCCAAGTCTTTTTCGCATAATGAAAACAAAAATGGTTAAAAAGAAACAGCATATTTAATTAAACTAAAATGTCTACATCAAAACAAAAAGTTAACATGAGGAAAATACACATCAGCAATTTTGTTAAAAACATTTAAAAACGAGCATGTGAAAAGGACTTGACAGAAATATATAAAAGATGCACAATGCCCACTTACCGAAAATAAATTATTGTTGGAAAAGAAGATATAGCTAATGCAAGAACTTGCCTTCTTGTTCGACAATAATTTCAAAGTTTTAGTCCTCTACACATGTTTCAAATTCAGCAAGTTACATACAAAGTTAACGAACATTTAAAAATGAAAACAAATAAAAAATATTTTCTTTTCAATCTTACTACAGTTCTCTTAAAATAAAAATAGTAGCGTGTAACAGGAATTTTACCAAATAATCTGGTCAAGTTTTAAAGGGCGGTACGAGCTTTTTCTTCAAATGATAAAAAAAAATACTTTTTTCTTTATAAGTAATGAAAAGGTATCAAACAAACTTTGTTTAAGATGACGTCCAAGTCTTTTTTTTCATCTGGTTTATATAGTTTTAATGTAACCCACGTTACATAAGTATGAAAACAGCCTGTTATCCTATTACCAAACGATAACACGATTTAAATGGATTGTTGCAGACAACTCTTGAAATAAACGTGATTAGAGGAGAATTTTGAGCAATAATAAATCAAAATTGAACAACTAGCTTCTCCTTTCTTCATGTAATTTATTAATTTATTTTAAACCAGAACAACAAAATCCATAACATAATGAACACAAAACATAATATTCTATATTCAAGGAACAAAACTATGATTGATAAAATTTTGAATAAATGTTCCCAATTTTCAACATTTTGGCAGATCAAATAATTTCTGAATACCACCAATTATTTATTTATTGATAAACAACACTTAATCATCTATATGTTATGCTATTACAATAAATGGTTGTTTATAGACTGATAAACAATCACATTTTATCACATTACTGATTAGTATGCATAAGTATTAGTATAACATTATGATGACAGAACAGTAAACCATAATGTCACACATTTGGTCACGCATTCATATTTTACAAATAAATTCAAGCATCATTTCAAATAAAAAGGTCATCTACTGACTGAAAAAACAGTCAGGGTTAGTTGGGCTACACAAGCCATTTCATACTCAATGGTATACATCCTATTAAACCATTCTGCCAAATTCACACAACATGTTCCTATCCATAGTCTAGTCAGTTAGCATTGATTTCAGCTTTGTCAAGTTCTTATTTCATAATAATGGTATGTTGAAGTTAGTTAAAACAACATACATTTGTAGTTACATACACCAGCTACCAATTTGTATGAGTTAATCTTCATATTGTTTCCGGGTTGCTTGCCCTTGACCTATTGGATATTGCAGCTCCTTTTTAGCTGCAGGTGGATGAGGGGCCATTGTAGAGGCAATCGGCTTTGGATAAGCTGGATCAACAAGAAACTTTGATCGAAGGTTTTTTTCCTTGTTGATCTCTGTGTACTCAGTGCAAATACTCTACATGCAAGCACGGCATGTACGTGTATCCCTTCTTTCCATTGATTTGCACCAATGTCTAATGTGTTGGCTGCCTTCAATTTTCTCTGAAATTACATATTAGCATATTTGTAATTTTGAAATGAACACTAAAACTTATAATAAAAACTATGTATTAGATTTTTTTGCCATTTTAAACATTATTTTATTCATATCATGCCAATCAGTTAACCTACAAATACTTTTCTGTGCTACTTGGTTCACCAGTAATAACTTATGAACGTACCAATACTTATCAGGGCTACTTGATTCACCAGTATTAGCTTATGATGAAGTTATCATACTTGAGTCACTAACCGATAATAACTGCACTTCTAGTGATTGGAGGAGAATGGTATTGAAATAATTGCATAACCAATCACCATGCAAGTTATCTGAATGGTCCAGAAAACAAACCAGCTATCCGATATCCTCTGGTTTTCATAACATAATAATTTTAAAGTTTCTGGTAAAAAAAGAAGATAAATGAATTATATTACCAAGGAAACACATATTATCTTCTTTTATATAAATATATTATTTTATCAATTAAAATCTACTTAGAAAGGGTTGTTTAAATACTCTTAATAAGATTTTATCTCTCCAATTCCTGACATATGACCAGGTGTGGTACTTCCTTGCGACACAAATGACAGGCCAGGACCTGGCGAGGGCTGATGACCGTGCATAGGTGAAGAGCTTGCTGTTCTAACATTTGATGACCGTGCATAGGTGAAGAGCTTGCTGTTCTTACATTAAGCTGAACAGTCAAACTTGCACTAGTTTGGCAGGCGTGTCTTTCTAAATACATTAAAAAAAGGTTTGTTTTATAATATAAAATCGATCACTTATTAATTAAAAATAAATAACAAATGATGCTAAATTGAGGGAATAAACTGTATAATAATAATATATCATATCCTGATAATACGTCAGTCCCAGAAATCCGCATTTGGGGTTTTCCAATATAAAGGTCACGTTATCCCGGTACAAACAAACGTACGCGAGGTGCGAATTTTTAAGTGTTTTAAACGCTTAACTTTCTCAAATCGCTGACTTATCCATTTTAATATGGTTACCAAACGTTGTAGCTGGGGAAAATGCACAAGTGACACTAGGTACGTACAAAGACCGGCCACATATGAAAGATGTATTTTTCTATCCGTTTCCCAAACCAAAAACGTCACTCGAACGACGCAAACTGTGGGTCAAGAACTGCGGCAGACCACACGAAGATTTATCAGTGGACATGATTGGTCCGCATCACTTCGTATGTTCGAAGGTGATAGTTTAATTAGTTTTATTTTCATGTAATTTGCATTTTATGGGAATTTAAAATAAAATATTACAGCCTTCTGTATGTCTGTATTCGTACCAAGCGTTTTCGAACCTAGATATGTGTAAACCCTATTGTTGTGAAGAGTAAAGTTATGATTTGGGTAGGAAAAAAACACACAATTTTGAATACTAGTAGTAAAAGGATTTTTAAAATATATTTACATTTATTTTAAATGAATAATTACTAACATGGAATTACATAACATGTATGGTTCTTGTTCTAAACCTTTATGTCACAAGTTATCAATTGTTGAACAAATCAACTGCAACCTGTAAAGTACTGTAGACTGAACTTAAAGTGGCCATTAATGCTAGTAGTTTTCCTGGCTCTAAGTTTACTAAAATTGACACATGCTATGAACATAAAAAGAAAATATTATTTGCTAGATCTTGTTATGACCACTCTTTTAATTTATGTTTCAGCATTGCCTCCCTGGTGCTACTGACCCTGTTCCAGCCACATATGCGTCTTATTCTACATCATCTTCACGCAAGCGCTCAGTTGAAAGAGCATCTCCAATAATCAAGCGCGGGACCACGAAGAATACAAAGTTAAATTTTGCTCAGCACTCACCTTCAGCACCTTTGACAGACAGTAATGATCTGAACCAATTGGAAAATTTGCCATTTTTCCATGATCTGGTTGCTTCTGATCAAGAGCATTCACAAATCAAGACACTGGGAACTTCTTTTTCCTACCAGTTTAGCCAAACTGATAATACTCTAGCTAATGATTTCATTTAAAACAGTTTAAAGAAAGATTCTAAATGTTGCACCATACAGGATAACCTAATGTTGCCCTTTTGACATGGTTTTTTGAATGGATTTTTCCAGCTGCACAACGCATAAAGCTTTGAGATGGAAAATATAAGATTATACCCAGAAAAAATGAAAACTCAAGGGAGGTAAAGAAACAAATATGTGTTGTTTGTTGAATAATTAGTGTGCCTTGTTAAAATAAGAATGGGGTTTGGTTATGATCATTAATCATATCTTTTTGTTTGTCAAAAAGTCAAATTAGCAGGATTTTTATTTCTTGGACAAATCTGCTTCACCAATGTTTGAAACCCTTAATTGTGTGGCCCCACCGCGATACTGTTAAAGTAAACCTCTCTCTGCCCTTTTCTAGATACCCACGAACAAGAGCCATTATTGATTGTACAGAGTATTTTATACAAAAACCGATAAGACCTGCTGCACAGAAAGTAACTTGGTCCAGCTACAAACATTCAAATACTTGTAAACAGCTTATAGCTATTTCTCCATCTGGTACAATAATATTCCTTTCAAAAATATATACAGGCTCAGTTACAGATGCAAAAATTACATAGGATAGTGTGTTTTTACAATATGTACAAGAAGGGGATGATGTAATGGCAGACAGAGGTTTCAATATAAGACATTTGCTTTTGCCTAAACGAGCTACCCTCAATAAACCTGCCTTTACACATGGCAAGTGCTTAAGCAGTAAAGCTGTTAAGAGGTCCCGGTCAATAGCATCCGTAAGAATTCATGTAGAAAGAGCCATTTGAAGAATACAAACTTTTAGAGTAACATCAATACTAAAAAATCAACGGAAATTTCTTAAAGTATTTCGTAGACTAAAGTTACCCAATACAAAATCGATGTTCCTTATAGCAAAAGCCAAAATTTCAAAACGAGATGTTTTCTGGTAACATGGATGTTTGTAGATATGAAATTCTTGTTTTTATTTTTGTGTGTCACAATTAATTCCATTTTATAACCCCGCGACTATATCTATTCATAAGACATACGAACACTCAATATGGTACTATGTTAGTGTTCATGTGTCGTATGAATAGACAGCAGTGTGGGGTTATAAAATGGAATTGTGTACACAAAAAATTAAAAACAAGCATTGTATATCTACAAACATCAATGTTACCAGAAAACATCTCATTTTGAAATTTTGGCTTTTGCTCTAAGGAACATTGATTTTGTATTGGGTAACTATATTTAACAAAATACTTCAAGAAATTTCCTTTGATTTTTGAGTATAAATGTTACCTTAAAGAATTCTTTCAGGAATTATTCCTTTAAAATTCAGGTACTTATTGCACCAGATAACAACCATTGTTGCAGTTTTGTGTAATCTCCAACCTTGCCTTGCTTAACTACATACAATATATGTGGATAATGAGCTTTTTTTATACAGAGCAGCATCCCTTAGAAGTTTATCAACCTTATATATAGAAAGGAGTGCTAACAGGTTCACCTTTCGATGAAAAAGGGCCCATTTTTTTTAAACCTTTTTATTTACGCTTGATTGCATCGAAGGCCTAATGCTTATTTGAAACGCTCTCGAGTCCGTTTCCTGGGACAAGAACCAGTACATGTACTTTGTGTCTATGGGGGAAGATCTAAAGAAAACCCCCACAGTAGGGACCGAACCCATGACCTCCCGGTCGCTAGGCGGACACCATATCCACTAAGCCACGAGCCCATTTGAGGGGAAGTGTTCGTAAAGTTATGCTCGGAAATATCCCAAAGTTTTATGCGTTGTGCAGCTGGAAAAATCCATTCAAAAAAACCATGTCAACAAGGCAACAGTAGGTAATCCTGTATAGTGAAAACATTACATGTAGCAGTTTTCGATATTGTAAGTATATGTGCACTTTTCGGATCTTAAATTTCACTCTTTAATTAATAGAGCAAGAATGTAACATGTTATTTCAGTTAATCATAAGAAAAGATTGACTATAAGATTGATATATTGTTTTATTTCATCTAGCATGCACATTGATCTATTGTTCAGTGTTAACAAATATTCAATGAAGTTATTTATGTATCAATGCGAAAATCAATTCACACAGTCAATTGCTGTTAATAAATACTGTGAAACAGTGGAAACTCGAAAATAAAATGTTGTATTTTTATATGAATCTATAAAGTAATAGAAGTACATAACAGTTTAAAATATTCTTATTTAGATCGGATTACTGAATATAAACTGCCTGACTGGTTATTTTAAACAGTGTAAAACAGTTGATTTAAGCAACAAACTCAAATCAAATTTTAGTTTAAGTCGGTACATGTGTAACAATGAAACATTAGCTATGAATAGCTATTAAGCGACATTTACAATAATAACATGCATATTTAAAACAAAAACATCAGCATTAAATGATGCATAATCAATCCTATAGACTATTAAGACATGAGGTATTTAAAAACAAATACTGAAATATATTTATACAGAGACACAATTCTTGCATGTTCCCCAGATGGTGTTGTACATTGCAAACTAAAAAAAACTCCATTTTAGATTTCTACGTTTATATAATTACTTCTTTGAGTGCAAACAATTCAACATAACAAGAAAGTATGACTCGTGATGAAACTTGTACAAAGAACACTTAGCTGCTTCCCAAAATGCAGAGTCAAATTCAACTTGCACACTTTGTATACCCTTATGAGTATATCCAACTAATACACAGTTTTCTATACCAGTTACTCCCAGCTGGCCTTGAATCTGAATAAAATATGAATGAGAAGAACTCATTTTAAAAATCTTGTCTTCACGTTCAATGCAAATTTTTGACAACTTAAGTGCATTTTTTG
>VMBQ01006883.1:10306-50436 GCA_007657795.1 Dreissena rostriformis
ACTTGAAAAAGTGTTGTTAATATGTGGCTAAGACGTTTATAAGTATCAAAACCATAGGGACGATTGAACTTTACCGGTACGTAAAAAAGGAATTAAAAAGCGTTTAATTTTATTGTTGCTAAGCGCGCGTCGCGCGCTTTTAGGCGCCTTCGGCGCCTTTTAACAGTCGCGCGATAGCGCGACGAAAATGATTAAATCGGCTTTTAAATGCAAAAATAACCATTTTTTTGAAATCCCCGTGAAAAAGTAGTGTTAAAAACTTCGTTTTATAACATAAAACGAAGTTATTAACTGGAAATGACATCAAAACTTACCTGCTTCTTATCACATCCGTTTTATTAATGAAATTCCATTTTGATGACGCTGTACCATGTGACCTATCACGTGACTAAATAGTTGCATTTGATTGGTTAACGTCTAATGATATGCAGAACGACCCTATCAAATGTAAACAAAGTAGTATTTTTTGGTAGTAATGTCTTTTGTTTACGACGATTTGAGTAGCATTTGCAGGGATTTAGACGGTTTAATATTTTGGTTAAGGAATTTAAATTTATTGGGCGATTTTGGTGGACTTTGCTGTAAGTGTGCATCAGGAAAAGTAAGTCTCGTTCAAGATAAAAGTTACAGCAAAGACCAGTGTGTGTGGAGGTGTTCCAACAGGGCCTGTAACAAGAAAACATCAATCAGAGAGGGTAGTTGGTTCAGTGGCACACACCTAACCCTAGCTCAGGCCATAAAGCTTACCTACTACTGGGTTTACCAGCTGCCGAGTGACTTTATAGCTCGCGAACTAGATATTTCAGAACACAGCCTGGTGGATTGGAAAAATTTCGCACGAGAAGTTTGTCTTTGCGTGCTTGAAACAGACAGCGAGCAGATAGGTGGTCCGGGTTGTGTGGTAGAAATTGACGAGTCGAAGTTTGGAAAAAGAAAATACCACAGAGGAAAGAGAGTGGAGGGGGTGTGGGTTTTTGGCGGCATTGAAAGAGACTCAAAACGGTGCTTTTTTGAAATAGTGGAAGACAGGTCCGCGCAGACACTAATTCCTCTTATCAAGAAATACATTAAACCAGGAACTCAGATAATTAGTGACTGTTGGAAAGCCTACAGCTCATTGGAAAAAGAGGGTTATACCCATTTAACAGTTAACCATTCCAAAGAGTTTAGACCCAGAAACCGGTGCCTGCACAAACCTTGTGGAAAGCACCTGGCACGCTTTAAAAAAAAGCTTGCCGAAATCAGGCACCCAAAAGCAACTATACGACAGTTATTTGGTTGAATATGTGATTAGAAAAAAAATACCTGCAGGTTCCGGACAAATTTCACACGTTCCTGCGTTTAATAACACGCGTATATAACTGTCAGAGTAGGCAGCCGCTCGAGCCGGTGTCAAGCGAAAATTATCAAACCGCAGACACTAGTCTCGATCTTTTTGATGACTAAGTAAGTAAAATCCTTTTATAAATCCTTTTTATCCTTTATATTTCCTTAGTATCAGGGGCTGCCGCCCCCAAACCCCCGCTTTTTCGATCGACTCGATAAAACAAAATGGCGGTCAATTTTTGTTTATCCTATTCCTAGCAACGAAACGCGCACCTGCTAAATGTGTTTCGGGCATGCGCACTAGTGGTAAACATATGCGTACCGGTAAAGTTCAATCTTCCCTATTTTTCTTTCTTTCTCTTCCATTTGTAGTTTTTTTCTTAACAGCCGAGCTTCGTTAATGTCAAATGTTTTTATTTTTTAATGAACTTCCGGATGATCTTGCGCGACCGCTGAATCTTCGTTGTCCATTTTTTGCCGTTAACAATTACTTGCGAAAATATTTTTAACATGTTAATGTAGAGAATTTTCAAAGCTTTCTTTCACACTATTTTTGTTTAATTTACTTTTTTTATGACCGAAATATTAATTATTTCCCATTTTTAACATAACGTCTTTTTTTAACTTGTTTATCCGGACGTGACGTCATAAGAACCAGCTTCATCAAAAGAGAGAAGCTGTTTAATTAAGTTGGAAAGTGACGTCAAAAGAACCAGCTTCATCAAAAGAGAGAAGCTGTTTAATTAAGTTGGAAAGTGATATACAGTATTTCACAAACTCGTCGAAGCGTACTGCCCTAGCTGGATGTGTATTACATACACCTCGGATACGTCACACTGCAAAATGTAGATTGTATATGATTTCAATGTAATGGGGGTACTTAAGTATTATCTACTCGTATTCATAGACGTTTTCCACACGGGGAGGTTTTCATAATTATGTGCGGCTTTCTATACATAAAGACGGAAACTATTGGACATTTGCTGTTTATAAGTTGAGAAGAAGGCGAAAGGTGTTTTAAACCTGCGTGAATTGTATCATGGATAACGCTCGTGTTTTTGCTATATTTTCTTTGACGATGTTTTTTTTATCCAAAAAGGTGAGTTATGTTCTCATCTATGCACATTTTAATGCGTATGTTTAGTTGTCAAGTAATTATAAGTAATCATCTGTGTCTTATTATACAATTTAAATCAAATGAACATATGATTCTCGCTCTGGGAAAACGGGATTTAATGCATGTGCGTACAATGTCGTCTCATATTAGCCTGTGCTGTCCACACAGGCTACCGGTTATTATGGACGACCATTTCCGCCTAAACGGGATTGTCTTTAAAAAGAGACTTTCTTTAAACATAAATTCCATAAAAGCGGAAAGTGTCTCCCTGATAAGCCTGTGCGGGTTACACAGGCTAATCTGGGACGACACTTTACGTTTATTCATTAAGCCCCGTTAAACCCAGAGCGATATCCACACACATGCATTAAACATTTTGCCATGGTTTCAGAAAACATACAAATACGGACATATCGCATTCCGTTAATTTTCAGACATGTATCACAAAATAGCCTAACCTTTCTATAGCGGACAGTCCTTTTATCGTATAGTTATGCAATGTCAAGTTATTGTCTATTTTTCATGAAAAAGTCCCAGTATCGAAAACAGGACTGTATTTTGATTGTCTTTATCTCATATCATAACAGATAACTAAAAAACGCTCACTATACCAGTACTAAGTTCACATACTTGTGACTGTAATTAACAACTACCCCTCTTGAGTCTGAGGTAGGGGGAGAATGGCCGTTAAAGAATGTCATGACTCATATGTTGATACTAGTTAAATACTGTTGACAATGAAGGAATGTTTCATGGCGCACAGTGTCACATACTGATGGTGGGATCAGGGTCCGTTTTCACGAATCTCCTTAGGGAAATTCCTTAAGATTTATCATTATAACGAACCGTAAATCTCTGACTATGTAGACCCCTATACCGTGAAACAACTTCACATGTATATTCATTTTTGACTCATGATAGTATTAAGCAGAAAACTTGGATTTTGAATAGAAACACATTGATCTTTAGTGTTTACCTTAAGTACGCCTTAAGTTAAACCATCTCTTCAAAGCTTTACGAATGTCGGCCCTAATCTACGTGTTATACGAAAACCGAATACGGAAGTTTGATAATATTTACATGATTTTTAGAACGAACGTGTGATATCAGATGAAACTTCGAATTAGATTCCTGCAAGACAACACTAGTTTTAAAACTGTGTGTATATGCCTGTATGAAAAGGTTAGTAAAATGGTTCGTTAACTTTAATGGAAATGAATTGCTCTTGAGTATCCGGTACATCGCAAAACATTAAATCGTGATTGAACCGGCTCGATCAGTTCATGAAGAATGTAGAATACCTACGATCGATTTCAGATTTCATATTTCGTTTAATTTATGTTACATAACGTAAGACCGAATGACGTCAACACTCCGAACGGCATATCCTTTATACAATATAACTTTATACGTTAAAACGCGATACATATCTATCTTCATTTTTATATTATAACAGTTTATTTAAAATCCGTTTTTTATAAATAGTTTATTACAATATATACTGATACATATTTCTTGGTACATGTGAAATTACATTAGAAAAAAACACACACGCGTTAATGCATTCGGCCGAATTAAAACTATTCAATCTCCGACGTTTATTTAATTAAAAACGAGCCTACTTAATACATGTTCAACTCGAAACTACAAGTTCAGACTAATTTAATTCAAATTTTTAGAAAGTTAAACTTAGTGCTGCAAAACCAACAATTTGTATTGAAAATAGCCAGTTAATGCTCAACTTTGTTTTTGTAACAAATATTGGAACTTAGTTTGTATTGTGTATATGCTCGAATTTATCAATAGGTTAACGGTACGATTGATAATGATCATTCCATTTCTTCGTCGCAAACAAATTTTACCTTCATAATTGCATAATTTCAATTAGCCTGTACAACATACGATTGTTAAAACTTCTTGTTGACATACTGTACATGTGGTATAAGTGTGTTATCAGTTTTCTATAATGCAGTATTAAATTTAAGTTCATATTGACATAATTTCATAAGTCAATATATTTAGTTAAAAGAAAAAACAAGTTTGATTGAAAATCGATATAAAATCCTTCCGGCAGTGACTTTTTAATCAAATATTGAATCTTCGATATTTATTAGAAGAGCCTCGACGATTTGTGTATTATTGTTGATTAGAAACTTAACAACGCAAGTATCATATGAACCGCGTCTTACGAAAAAACTGGGTCTTATGCCGAATGCTACCAGCGAAGCTCCAGACACGCTTGCGCATTGGCGCAGTCTGGTCGGGAGCTACCCTGTCCGATTTAAAGTCAAGCAAGGTCTCGTAGCCTCGTAGACATGTTAAAGAAGTGAAACGGTTTATATATTACATTTCAATCTAAGGTTCGACGTTATATGGATGATTACTTATGTCTTGAGCCATAAGTTCAAACATTACCATAAACAATCTTATTCCAGTATATGATACGTTTGTTTCCTTTTTTCACGTCGAGATCAGTACATTAGTGAAACCTAACCTCATATTTCAGGTAAAGATCAGGAATTTCGTGATGATTATCTAAGCCATTAGGTCATGTTTAGTTAATTAAGGGATTTTTTTCGGATACAGGTAAATATATTAAGGGACATTTACCTTCTATTTCAGATCAAGGTAAGTACAATAAGTAACTTTAACCCCTTCTTTCAGGTCAAGGTCAGTTCGGAGAGGCTAGTCAGCTGCTCCAGTATTTAAGGCGTGGCTACGAGAGACACGTGCCTCCCACGCGTTCTTCCGGCTCGCACGTCTCAGTGAAGATTCACCCCTCCATTGTCCGCATCAACGATCTGGTAAGCATACGTTCAACTGAGCCTCGTTCTGGGAGAACTGGGCTTAATGCATAGTCGTAAAGTGTCAACCCAGATAAGACTTTGCAGTACGCACAGGCTTATCAAGGACGACATTTTACGCCTACGCTAGATTTTTGTTTAGAAGATACTTTCTTAACACGAAAAATGGTTTAAAAGAGGAAAGTGTCGTCCTTGATTAGCCTGTTCGAACTGCACAGACTAATCTGGGTCGACACTTTTAGCACATGCATTAAGCTCTGTTTTCCCAGAACGTTTGAAACATGAATTTAGCCCCGTCGTGCAAAAATGGGTCTTATGTCATATGTGGCCAGCGTAACTCCAGACGAACCTGCGCATCCGCGCAGTCTGATAAGAAGGCTACCTTGTCCGCTATTGAGACCATGGAACCTTGTGTGATTTTATGGTGGACATGGTAGCTCCTGACCAGACTACACTTAGTGCGCATGATGGTCTTTAGATACTCTGGTCGCATATGGCATAATACACATTTTAGACACATTTTAGCTCAATTGTAACAATAAAATGTTGACTTAATGTTGTCTCCGTCTATCTGTTTGTACACAAATAAAAAATCTTGGAATTGTGCAATCAGCGATATAGACTTGCTTTTGGCTGAAGTCATAACAATCTATCAAGCGAATAATATAGCCATTGGAGGAGATATTTAGTCTCCGATTTCCAAGCTTAATTTGTCGGTGAATAAACATGTTATGTGATTAACCATGTTAATATTCAACTATATATCAATATTAAACAGTTGCCATTTTTACAAAATCGTGGTGCTGGAAAAAAAACAAAAACAAACAATACAAATATTTGACCTGCTATTTACTCATAAATGACTTTTTCATGCTTGCTTAATTGACATAGTATAAAGATTTTGGTTCCAAGATGTCTGAGACTTGTGTTTTGTTTAGCATAAAATAGGTTGCCATGGTTTCAACATTACCATGTCTATGAAGATTTTATCACGCGGGCGTTATGTTCGTTAATTTTTGTGTGTATCGTATTGATCCCTAATGGCGGGGACCTAATAAATCGGAAACTGCAATTACGCGGGAAAGCTTCCTGAGATTGTGATGTCGTAAACCACGGCTCACTTCCTGTTTGCAGACGACAATTGATTTTCCTAATGAAGCGACAGTTTTGCGCGACAAAACCAATAAAACGAGATAATCATCTTATAATTTAAACCTTGTCTATCATTTATGACGCTTTTAAAAGACGCTGACAGAGATTTCATGCAATTTATATCTTAAGCTTTGTTAAGGTAGTGGTTGAAGAAAACACACAATCAGTTGCTTCATTTAACTTTTTACACAGATTCTGATCATGGCCTTTATATTTAATAGAAAAGGACGTTTTAAACAAACGATTATGTACCTCTCAACAAATGTATGATAAACAAGTTTCCTAGTTTGATGATGGAAATTGTCTATAATCAAACTCCGTCTGGCACAAGGAAGGACTGCCTTATATGGATCATGTATAGCTTTTTGAAACATCTTTCAAGACATTTACGAACATTATTTTTCCTTTAACTTCCCGTTATTTATCACATTTTTTACCTGGTCTGGTCTCTAGCCAATCTGTTAAGATAACTTAGTCTTGATACATCTTTTAGCGTGAAAACCTACTGTTTGTTTAATGTGTACGACATGAACTAAATATTAACGCACCGGAACTTAATGTACAATGTGTTTTTGTCAAAATGTTTAGAAACGCACCTCCGTTGAGAAATCTATTACAAAAACCGTAATATTCAGGTTGTTATTATTTTATTTTCAAATGAATTTTTATGCTATCCAGCTTATAAGCCTCGAATGCTTTTTTACCATTTAACATAACCCACTGCAAATGAAATAGCGATGCACGATTGCTTGATAAATTTATTCTCGTTCAGTAAAAAAATGGGCTAAATGCGAAAAGCTATGTCCCTGTCCCGTGCGGACTGTACATGCTAATTTTGGGCGATCTTTTAAGAACTTGTATCAAGCCCGGTTTTCCCAGAACGCGGCTCAATTGATGTGCCTTTGTTTATTCTTTTTCAGAATGCGAACCGAGAAGCTTTATCAGCGACTATCAGCCTGTCAATGGTAACCATGTTACTTCCTTCGTAAAACAATAAGTGATGTTACACGACAGTCCTGATTCAATTTATTCAATCTCGATCAAACAAGACTATCAAATGTTCACGACACGCTCACTCATGTATTCAATCATCATTCATCATTGAACCCCGTTGTAGGAAAACCGGGCTTAATTCATTGGCGTAAAGTATCGTCCCATATTGCGCTTTTAAGGAATTTCGTTTAAGGAAAGTATCTTCCCAGGGCAACCCAGTCTAGGTGTTACGTGTTTTCCCTGATTAGCCAGTACGGACTGCGCAGGCTGGATCTGTGACGACACTTTACGCTCGTACATTTAGCCCAGATTTCACAGAATGCGGCTCAATTATAATAATCGAACCATCCTCATCATCATCATAATCATCATCATCATCTTAATCATCATCATCATCAGCAGCAGCAGCAGTAGCAGCAGCATTATTTTCACTACCAGTCATCATCATTAATTTTTATCGTCATACAGTAGCCGAAGAAGTATCATCGTTATCATCATCACCATCACCACCACAGTAAGCATCACCGCCTTGTTAATAATCATCATTAACATTATCATCCAAAAAACAAACATGAGCGACACCAATCTAAACAACCATCCAGATTTATTTATATTTGTATAAAGATACAACAGTGGTACATTATTTTCTACTTTTTGGAACGATCGATTGAATTGCCGTGTGCACGATTGTTGACTATAGCTGTGTCACTTACATACAATAATTGTTTTCATTCTCCTAGAATTGGTCTGATCTCCGCCTCAGCTGGAGCCCGGCTCAGTATGGCGGCGTGGAGAAACTCTACCTGCCCGCCGACACCATCTGGCTCCCGGATATCACCGTACATAACACGTGAGTGCATGAAAGTCAGGGTGATTGTCTTGCCTCCTTTGTCATATGTTCATTAATGAGTCCGGCTCTTAATACAATCCTCTGATGTTTCGTGGCGGTGTGTTCGTGGGTATACACATTGTAATTTCAGGAAGATTTTTTTACCTCAAAGTTTTGTTTCAGAAGCATAACAGTTGAACATTTATTCGGTTTAATCTTTTTGTGGCCATGTTTTGTCAATACAGGCTCCCGGATTGTGTCAACGTCAGTTAAGGCAAACATAAGGATGTTGGCAGCTTAATTGTAACACAAACAGCTTGAATTACATGTATTTGAATTCGTATTAATCGGATTTGTGTTTTCCAGAGTCGAGGGTTTGATAACGGAACAGAGCACGAGCCAACTCGTGGAGGTCTCGCACATAGGTAATGTGCTCATGGTCTCGGTGCTGCACGTGGAGACCTACTGCAAGATGACGCTCACCGGATATCCACGTGATGTACACGAGTGTGACGTCATAATCGGCTCTTGGATGTACTCAGGTGGGTACAGTGTCAGTTGGTGAACTTAATTTGAAAATGGCAGTTATACAATTTCAGGTTAGTGTTGGATATAGCATGCAGGTAGCGGTTATATAGAATTGTAGTAGTGAAGATTGTTGTTAAGGTAGCGATGGTGGAGGCATTTTTGGTCGTAGTGGTAGTTGAAGTTGTTATAGTAGGGATTGTAGAGTTGTAGTAGAGATGTAAGTAAAGAAGATGTGTCAGTATAGTGTTAGAGGTAAAAAAATGAAATTGAGCATCGTTCTGGGAAAACGGGTATTAATGCATGTGCGTAAAGTGTCGTCCCAGATTAGCCTGTGCAGCCCACACATGCTTATCAGGGACGTCACTTTCCTTCTAGACTGGATTTTTGTTGTTGTTTTTTTTTGTTCAGAAGAGATTTCCTTAGAACCAAATCTACCATAACAACAGAAATAGTCGTCCCTAATTAGCCAGTGTAGTATGCGGACGACAAAGGCTTATCTGGGACGACATTTTACGTACATTATTAAGCCCCGTTTTCCCAGAGGCTTAATTGGAGACGAAATACAAAATGTGCTTTGTTTAAATTGACTGTGATAGAGGTGGTACATGGAAACGATTTTTTGGTAGTTGTAGTGGTAGTAGCGACAGTTGTAGTGTTGCTGAATGTCCGCATGCATACATGTGCTTGTCCAGTAATTATACAATTTCTTCAAAGCTCTGTACAATATTTCAGCCAAGCTCCTGATACTCGAACCCTGGGCCGGCGGGACCGTAATTGAGCACGTGCCGCTGTCCGCCAACACCGATGACGCAATCCCGGCCCGCGAAGGTCGGAGCTGGAGTCTACTGGGACGCGCCGGAAGAGCCAATATTCAACTTGTGACCTACGAGTGCTGCCCAGGTACTGAAAGCGAACATCATTTAAGCACAAAGTTGGCCACTTTGTACAATTCCATCGAGGCATATGGTATATTTGGGCGAGCAATTTTGTAAATCCACCATTTGAAATTGAAATGTTTTACTAATATTTCTACACTTAAACTCCGCTATTAAAAAGTCGGAGAGACCCTAAAAAACAATTACGAAATTGGAAGGTTCGAAATGGCGGTTTTTTATCTTACAGATCTATTTATACATGTGTCTATGAATTATACTAGTATAATATACTTATTTTAATTAAAGTATAAATGTTTCGTTGATGCTCGACCAATAAATAACCATGTGTCATTGTGCTGCAAGGCTAGTGTACCACTCGTGCTTACGACATCGTGTTAAATTTTATGCGAATCCCAACATCAAGACCTTGTTTACCGGCCAAAAGACAACGATAATTGATCGAAAAATATTTGAGCCTCGCTCTTGTGAAACGGCTTTTAATGCATGGACGAGAAGTGTCGTCCCAAATTAGCGTGTGCGGATGACACTTTCCCCCTTGAACAGGATTTCAGCTTAGAAAATACGTCCTTTAAACGAGAAATACAATAAAAGCGGAACGTCTCTAACCTGATAAGCCTGTGTGTATTGCACATGCTAATCTGGGTTGACACTTTTTTGCAATTGCTTTATGCACCGTTTTCCTAGAGCGAGACTCATTTCTAAGTTTAATCTCCTTCAGAGGAGCAGTACGTTCAGTTACGCATCTCACTGACCTTGAAGCGCCACGCCCCCTACCTGTACACGCAGCTCTGGTTGTTCTTCTTGCTACTTCCGGCGCTCACCGCCTTTCAGTTTTTCATTCCATCGGACAACGACAAAAGAACCGTTTACGGTAATGGCTTACGAAAATAACGCTATTTATAGATTGTATTATAGTTGCAATAGTCGTTATACTGAACTCAATGAAAAGTCTTTTTTTCCGCTAATGTGCATGCGGTACAAATACAACTTAACTAATGCTAATTCCACGGGAATTAAACTATCGCACTGTTATTTGACATATTCCGGGTATGGTGGTCTGACTATTATTTGACATATTGCAGGTATGGTGGTCGTACTCGCTCACCTGGTGTTCGTCGTGCACGTGTCTTCAATGGTGCCGTCGTCGTTTGAACCGCCGCGTATAGGTACGATGCAAAACCAACATACAGGTTTGACGATATGCAGAACCTTTTTTAGATACCGTATACAGATTGAGAAACACTTTCAGGACAAATCTCTTTATTTTTCGAAATTCGTTGTAATTAATCCTACATAGTGGTTTATGTCTGCAGGGATTAATTAAGTCGATTGTTTATTGAATATAATGAATAATTCGACTCTGTTGTTTTTTCTTGTCTGTAAGAAATATCTTTAAATATGTTGTATTGTATTATGTTCTACTATGAAGTATAATAAGTTCTATTATTTCTTGCTATTGTTCTATCATCAGATATTATAACGTTTTACATCGAGTTGACTGTTAGCAATCCATTATTTGAATAACCGTTTTGAGGGCTGTTAGTTTTAATATGCTTTGGATTAGTACTTTTTTGTTTCGTCAATATGTAAACGCATTAAATAACTAATCTCTTTATTTATCAGTTTTTTTTTGTAATTAATACTTGCTCTGAAAATGGAACAGCATATCGACACCAGCAGTAATGTTTTAAATATTATAAAAACGTTGAGTACTAACTGAATAAAAAGAATGTTAATCTCACTTTCAGAACAAATCTCTTTATTTTTTTGCAAATCCTTTGTATTCGAGCCGCGTGCTTGGAAAACTGGACTGAATACATGTGCGTAAAGTTTCGTTGCAGATTAGCCTATGCAGTCCGCACAGGCTATTTAAGGGACGACACTTTCCGCTTCTATGGTATTTTTCGTTTAAAGGATGTCTCTTCTTAACGAAACTGCAGTTTAGGCGGAAACCGTCGTCCTTAATTAGCCTGTGCGGACTGCACGGGCTTATCAGGGACGACACTTTACGCAAATGCATTAAGCCCAGTGTTCCCAGAACGAGGCTCAATGAATCGTGCATTGTGGTGCATGTCTGCAGGTATCTTAGCAACCATTAACGCCATGGTGTCCGCCATTGCCCTTCTGATGTCCATCATCATAGCGAGAACAGCGACCGCTACGAGCAAAATCTGCCTCAAACTGAATCAAGTAAGTTTGTTTATTTTATAAGGCGCGTTTTTGAAAAACTGGGCTTAATGGATGTGCGTAAAGTGTCGCTCCAGATTAGCCTGTGCAGTCCGCTCAGGCTAATCAGAGGCAACTCGTTACGCTTTTATATTGTTTTTAGTTTAAAGGGAGTCTCTTCTGGGCGTAAAGTCACGTCCCTGATAAGCCTGTGCGGACTACACAAGCTAATCTTGGACGCCACGTTACGCACATGAATTAAACCATTTTTCCCAGAGCGAGGCTTATATGGTAGTGTTGATGTTAAATGCTGGAAAAAAACCCACAAAATAACGGTTTTATGCAGTATCGTTACAATTTTATTCAGCTTGTCTCTGCTCTAGTACTATTAGCCGAACAGCGCCATCATATGGAAGCAATTCTTATGAAATGATTCTTATGATAGTGTCTATTTACTCTATTATACAATACTTGAATTCTCAAACATGTTAAAACTATTACAGATATGATAAAGACCCTCAAACGCGGTGTCGAAAACGCACAATAACATCGCATTTTCCTGAACCTTTTTGCGTTTTCGTTAACACAAAGTCGCTATGTTGTAATCTTGTTTCCACGTTGGCTGTTCCCGAATTCCAGATTCTTGCAGTCACATTCGAAATTACAAATGGTCTTTCAAGAAAGTAGGTTTATGAGTGTATGCACTATTATGAGTGTGTGCACTATTTTATCAAAATCTTCTGCGTTTAGTTCCTACCATGCTGTGGTTTCCAAGATCACTCCGCGAAACCAGTCACCGGGAACCACTTCCGACCACCAAAGCCATCTGATGAAACTAATCACCTCATGATACCAAACGACACCAACGATGTCGAAAACATTGAATTAGTCGATACACAAAATGCGAAGAACTCTTTAGGAAGTCACTTACTAACGAAGATCCACAAAGAAATAGCATGCATTAGAGACATCTTGCGAGACAAAGTTCAGAAGAAACAAGATATAGAAGCTTCCCGTAGAATGTGCAATTTTCTTGATTATGTTTTATTATGTGTATTATTTTTGCTGTTAATGGTCAACATTATTGTTCTAACAGTGTTGTAAGTGCCTAAAATGTTAATGAAAAATACATTTTCACGGGAATAACAATTATTAAACAACTCAGTGACAAGTGTGTTAACGCGTCTACAATGCATGATTCAAGAGTACATAGTGTCCAAAATGGGACAAGGACATTTGGTACCATTCTGTTGTCTTCTTTAAGTTTATTAGTTAAATAGATTCGAAAGTACTGTTATACCATTGTCACGATACCGAACTTAAGCGGGATTGGTGAAAAGATGTGTGGCGGCCCGGTTAGCTCATAGCTTAATACCATGTTAATATGCTCAGCTTTGCGGATGTCATACAACTATAAGCTTTGTATCTTTCAAATAATTAGGTCAATGTGTATCCACATTCTGTCAGCATATTTTTTGAAAAACTTCAAAGTATTCCGTCGTTAAAGTTACAATATTTATAAAATCTATGACACGGACTTCAACAAATAACAGCACTGTCATAAAGTAGCATGCTCCTCGTGAAGATGTGCCAATTGTCAGCTTCATACATAATGTAACTACGCGGCCGCAATCAGATATTATAATGCATTCAACGAATACATTAGCCCCCAGTAAATTTTGTTGTATGTCAACCCTGTAAAGCACGTGCGCAGATAATACGGATGTCGACGTGTGCCATCTATCAAAATTTATGACAACGTTTAATTAACTGGAGGTAGATTGTGAGGTACATTTTGAGTACATAAGAATCGTTAATTTCAAAATACCTGTTCCGTCTTTTTGTTAAGAATTTCTATTTACACCATAAATGCAATGATACATACATGAGCAATTCAAGAGAACAATTGCAGGGTGCTGCATTGTTTATTAAATGTGGTGTGTGGGCCTCACCAATACAACCGCCACCACCACCGTCACTGTCATCATCATTATCCTTTACATCGACAATCTACATATCTACTGTTTTGGAACATCGCATGTTGAATTTAATATAATTTTTTTTTTGCAAATCGAAAATCGCACACGATCACAAATTCCACACACAATGGGATTTAATCTAGGACGTGTTCAATATGAGTCTCTTTTTTCAACACGTGGAAAACACGTGATTTATTAACAATAAAGTCCGGCATATGTTTTTATACAGCTGCAGCTGGGCGAAGTGTCAGAATTTTATTATTCCTGACAGCAATTAAATGCTCACCCGCCAGATGGTTGTAAATGCAATAAAGTATTGATAAAAAAATAACGCTTTATGAACATGAAAATATTCTTTAAAAAAAATCCTTTTAAGAAACATACAAATGTTTGTCAAATTGTTCTCATTCTCTTGCATTGTTATGGAACAAGAAGTATATATGAGCCTCGTTCTTGGAAAACGGGGTTTAATGCATGTTCGTAAAGTGTCGTCACAGACTAGCAGACCGCACAGGCTAACCATGAACAACTATTTTCGCCTAAACTGGATGTTCGCTAAGAAGAAACTACCTGTAAACGAATAATACCATGCAAGCAGAAAGTGTCGTCCCAGATTAGCACATGCACATGCATTAAGCCCCGTTTCCCAGAGCTCGACTCGTACATAAATATATAAATATTGTACAGAATATTCAGCGACACGTTTTAACGTGTCAATCTTGCTGTGGCCCATCCAAACGTGTTTGTCGTCGTCTTATCACACTGTCACAGAAGAAGCGGAATTCGATTGTCATCTCCTAAAAAGTAGCCTCACATAGCAGTATATGCTAACGACATTTAACCATGTAATTATTTGCGGAACGTACATAATATTTTTCTTATGCACGATTCTCATCTGTTTGTTGCTCTGAATGTGGTTGTTTTTTCTTTTTCCTTAATATACACTTTAAGCGATGGGATAATGTTTTGTGACACGTGTAATTAACTGCTTAAAACAAAATAACTTCCTAGACAAAACAACTTATGTTACCTATCGGCTGTATAGTACAAAGGGGTGAATCCTTGGAAAATCGGTTCTATCAAATAAAATGTACTCGAGATTGTTCCAATACTATTAATCATGCATTCGATACTGCTAAGTTCAGAGAAATATGTTGAAATTATATATTGGCACTCTATTTGATATTGCTAATACTGATATCCTTGCTTTTAAACATGTGTCATCACAGATATGTTATTATGTTCTCGTTCGATTTCATGTTTAACATTATATCTAGTGATTATAGTAATGTGAGCTTAGCCTCGCAGCTGACGGGAAACCATGGCAACCAACCAGTTCCATGATCCATTTGAAGATAGCAGTTTTGTTATTTATTTCAGCATCGCTCATCGTCCGGAAAACCGGGCTTAATGCATGTGAGTAAAGTGTCGTCTCAGATTAGCCTGTTCAGTCCGCATAGGATAATCAGGGACTACATTTTCCGCCTGTACGGTATTTGTCGTTTAAAGGAGGTCTCTTCTAAACAAAAATCCAGTGTAGACTGTAGGTGGTGTCCCTGATAAGCCTGTGCGGACTGTACAGGCTAATCTGGGATAACACTTGCATAAAGCCCAGTTTTCACAGAGAGAGGTTCATTTGAACCCTTTGATACGATCGTTTATAGCCGTTCAACTGGGCATATATACGTTATTAGTTTTGCAATGACATGCTACTGTACGAGCACATGATTAAGATTAGTTACAACATAAAGGCAATGATTTTGTTTTATAAACTGTTTTTCTAACATATAATAGTGGCCGAGTGTTCTAATGATATAGAACGCAATTAACGTCGTTAAACGTCTCAGACCTATTGATATATATTAGTCGCCTAGTGAAGCCTATTTTAATGTACCCATTCCCGTTGCAATGTGAAAGGTATTTGCCAGATCAAGTTAGAATACAAATGAGCCTCGCTCAGAAAACAAACGCACGTGCGCAAAGTGTTATCCCATATTAGCCTTTGCAATCCGCACAGGCTAATCAGGGACGACACTCTCCGCTTTTATTTTTTTGGGTTTTAAAGAAGTCTCTTATAAACAAAAATCCAGTTTAGGCGGAAATTGTCGTCCCTGAGTAGCCTGTGCGGACTGCACATGCTTATCTGCGACGACTGCTTACGCACATACATTAAACCATCCCAGATGAATTAAATGAATTTTCAAACCACTGTTCTCAGCCACTCCGCAACTCTGTGTCGCTTTGACGCGTGACTACTAACACTTACATCCACTTCAAGAAAGAAGAACGATTATTTCGAATGAGTACATACGGTGTTCTCGATATTGTGTTCTTCAATTGTTACGAAGTTTGCCGATAACAAAATAACATTTTCTGCAAAGTACATGCATTGTGTTCAAATGCTCTTCAGTATGGTGTACGAACCGGTCCAAAAGTCTAAAACGCATGATACGATCGTATCCGACGGTTTAGCCAGAACCGTATCATACGGTTTTGCGACCATAAACCGTCTGATACCAGCGTATCAGACGGTTTTGACTTTTGGACCGATTGTACGCTTAACTGTTTGATTCGAAACTGTATGATACGATTCGTATCATACGGTTTACGATTCGTATCATACGGTTTAGCGAAAACCGTATCATACGGTTTACACTGAATAAATACCCCTCATAAACCGTCTGATATGTGTACGAACCGAATCAAAAGTCTGAATTGTATCATTCGGTATTATGGTGTACGAACCGGTCCAAAACTCTAAACCGTTTGATACTATCGTATCAGACGGTTTAGCTAGAACCGTATCATACGGTTTTGCGACCATAAACCGTTTGATACGATCGTATCAGACGGTTTTGACTTTTGTACCGAGTGTACGCTTAACTGTTTGATGCGAAACCGTATGGTGTACGGACCGGTCCAAAAGTCTAAACCGTCTGATACGATCGTATCAGACGGTTTAGCTAGAACCGTATCATACGGTTTTATGACCATATACCGTATGATACGATCGTATCAGACGGTTTTGACTTTTGGACCGATTGTACGCTTAACTGTTTGATGCGAAACCGTATGATACGATTCGTATCATACGGTTAGCGTAAACCGTATCATACGGTTTACACTGAATAAATCTATTTATAGTCGCAAAACCGTATGATACGGTTCTAGCTTAACCGTCTGATACGATCGTGTCAGACGGTTTAGACTTTAGGACCGGACCGAATAATACCTGTCATAAACCGTCTGATAGGATTCGTATCATACGGTTTCGGATCAGACGGTTTAACGTATGAACCGGTCCAAAAGTCTTAAAAGCGTATCATACGGTTTAAATCGTGTCATACGGTTTATAAACCGTCTGATACGGTTCTAGCTAAACCGTATGATAAGATTCAGACTGTTAAACCGGTCCGTACACCATAAAACCGTATGATACGATTCGTATCATACGGTTTATGATTCGTATCATACGGTTTAGCGTAAACCGTATCATACGTTTTACACTGAATAAATCTATTTTTAAACGGCGCAATAAATTGAATAATACCCGTCATAAACCGTCTGATACGATTCGTATCATACGGTTTCGGATCATACGGTTCAACGTACGAACCGGTCCAAAAGTCTTAAAAGGCGTATCATACGGTTTAAAGCGTATCATACGGTTATCACTCAATCACGTCTCAAACGTTTTACAAGTGATGAAATGCCGATTTTCAAAATTGTTGAACATGCAATAAAGATTTTTTTTTAACGCTTTTATTTTATGCTTTCCGGTGGTTTATAGAGAAATATCAGTGAATTAAAACTGATAATTCAATGTTTCAAACAGTGTTTTTTACTTCATGACGTCATTATTTTAGCGTAATTCTCCAGTTTAACTCTTTAAAAATGTAAAATAAACGGTGGAAAAAAGCTGCGCCACTCGTGAAAATAGTATTTTCTATGACCATTCGTGAATTAAAATCGATATTCCACCGATTCAACAATTTCTTCTATATGAACATAAACATATTCTCTAAAAAATGTGTTATTCCATATATTCTCGTAAGTATAACTTCACTAAATGTTTATTATATTTAAGTTGAATGGATAAGTATTCTTAACTTTTGTTGTTGTTCCGTTTAAGAAAAATACTCTCGCCAAATGTTTTTTTTTTTTAAATTTGCATGGATAGATATTGGCTAATCTACATAACAAATCGGCCACTGAGACAAATATAGGCCATTTTGCAAACAATTGTCAACTTTCTGCGATTGATGTCATTGTCTGGCATATTTATGGAACATGAAATACCCAGTAAATATGAGCCACGCTCTCGGAAAACGGGGCTTTATGCATGTGCGTAAAGTGTCTCCCAGATTAGCCTGTGCAGTCTGGGACGATACTTTTATGGTATTTTCGTTTTAAGAAAGTCTATTCTTAGCGAAAATTTAGGCGGAAAGTGTCCTCCCTGATAAGCATGTGTGGACTTCACAGGCGAATCTGGGACGTCGCTTTACGCACGTGCGTTAAGCCCCGTTTTTGCCAGAGCGACGCTCACATTAAAATACAGAATGACGGACGAGTAAAAAACGAAAAAAGTATTCGAATGGTTCGCCTAAATATAAAAGTAAGATTATCTAAGTATCAACATTTACATTAAAAAATAAATCGGTGTAGCCGTCAAAGCATTTTATTTGTAGATCAGTGTGAAAATGCCCCACAATTTCTGTATATAAATATGTAAATTTGCCAACTTATATAGGGTTACCTCGTCAAAGTCAAAGGTTGGGAATGAATTCTGAAGTATAAGAAATTGTATCCGCATGTCTACGTCAGCATCCTTTTGTAATACGAAGCGGTCCGTATCGTTTCATCTAGAAACAGTTTTGAAACGTATCGGGTTGTATTTGAATTTGTAATTGACTATTGTACGCCGCGAAAAGAGAGTTATTTTAAAGTTATGCAGGTAAGAAGATAAAGCGATGAGCAGCACTTTTTTCAAATGACACCACGAATTATGTTAAATTTTTTGTTAAATATTTATGTCTGCTTAAGATACATTGTATGAGCCTTGTTTTGGGAGAGTTGTGCTTAATGCATGTGCTTTACGTGTCGTCCTAGATTAGCAAGTGCAGTTCGCAAAGGCTAATCAGGTACCACACTGTTTGCCCTAACTGGATGTTTGCTAAGAAGAGACTCCCTTTGAAAGAAAAATACCATAAGTCTTAGAGCGGAAAGTGTCCTCAAAAAAAGTATTCGTGATATAGAAGTCAATTAAATCGACACATTCAAGTGCGCGTCGACGACAACAGTTTATTCTTGCTTGTCACATGCAATGTGAAATACAAAATCAATCAGGATATAAATCTGTTATTTGCGTGTATGTTCTTTATATCTCGTAACCCTGGCTTCATCACGGGCTTTCGGGATCGATTGAGAAGAAAGTCGACTTAAAGAGAAGCGCTCTGGGAAAATGGGACATAATGCACGTGTGTAAAGTAACGTACCAGATTAGCCATTGTTCTTATAAACTGGATCTTTGCTTAAAATAGACGAACTTCAAACGGAAAATACAATGACAGCGGAAAGTGTCGTCCCTGATTAGCCGGTTCGGACTGCACAGGCTCATCTGGGACGACATATTACGCATATGCATTAAGTCCCTTTTTCCCGAAACATGTGGGGATATAGTAGTTGTAGATGATGTAAGTTTTCGAGAATTTCTTGGCCCCATCATTTTGCTATTCAGTTCAAGTCAAGTCTTGACTTGACTTGAACTGAATATTTTATCAGAGGTTATACTGAAACAAATGCACAATCTTCTTTCTGTGTTTTAATGTTTTATTTCTTGTATTAAAGTTTAATAAAGTACCATAAAGTAATACACATAACATACTTCGTCGTCATTAAGCGTCAACTTTCTAATGCAACTAGACTAAATAGCATGTTGGTGTTCTCGGTATTAAACGAGTAGAAACGATCACAACATTAAGCAGAGAACTTGTGAGCACTAACTCATTAGCACAAACCCATGATGTCGTTTTTTATGAACTGTTACTCATATTTTGTTTAATGAAATATGTGCCCTAGCCACTTTAAACACTTTTTGCAATTGTCGACAGAGAGCGAATGTCGCCAATTTGGTTATCGGCGTTCTGCTCGAATGCTCAGGTTTCAGAAATCGTTGTTCGGAACGTGATGACAATCGACAGAAATCATGTCGTTTAATAAGCCCACCATCGATTTCTACGCTACATTTCCATATCATTTACGGTCCTCTAAAGATTGCAGGTAAAGTTTCCCTGGAAATTAATTCTTAGAACGACCCAGGGGTGTTCGACATTCTACCGTCGGAATATAATAACGTTTCTCGTGTTCACCAATCGACTCACAGTCTACAGTTTCTGCCTTGTTTGTCACTGCTTTTGCGACTATTTGTTAACAAGGACTGATACTGCTATGTTTCTCAAAGCAATAATATTGGCTTTTACTTTTAAAGCGTGTTGCGTCTATGTCCATACAAAGGCCCTATTGAAGAGGAACGTCTTTACCGTTTGATCTTAAGCAAGTTAAGGCATATGAGAGGGCAGTGAAAAACAGTTTCAATATTTTTAAAACGATGACAGATTAACATTGAGAAGAAATGACCAACGTTTTCATCAAAAGATGGAAACTGTTTAATTAAGTTGAAAAGTGATGTACAGTATTTCACAAACTCATCGAAGCGTAACGCCCCAGCTGGATGTGTATTACATACACCTCGGATACTTCACACTGAAAAAGTAGATTGTATATGATTTCAATGTAATGGGGTTACTTGAGTATTATCTACTCGTATTCATGGACGTTTTTCACACGGGGAGGTTTTCATAATTATGTGCGGCTTGCTATACATCAAGACGGAAACTATTGGACAATTGCTGTTTATAAATTAAGAATAAGGCGAAACGTGTTTTAAATCTATCTGGACTTTTAGAATGGATACAGCTCGTGTTTTTGCAATATTTTCCGTGACGATGGTTTATTTTATCCAAACAGGTAAGTTATTTTCTCCTGAATGTCTATTTTTATGCGAATGGTTAGTTGCCAAGTTATTATAAGTTATCATCTGTGTTTAATAATACAGTTTAAATCAACTGAACATATGAGTCTCGTTCTGGGAAAACGGGATTTAATGCATGTGCGTACAATGTCGTCTCATATTAGCATAAGCAGTCAATGCAGCTAACCTGGGACGACACTTTCCACCTAGACATGATTTTCGTTAAGAAGAGACTTCCTTTAAACACATATTGCATTGAAATCGGAAAGTGTTTCCCTTATAAGCCTAATAAGGCTAGTGTTTTACGACATTTAACGCACATGCATTAAGCCCCGTTTACCCAGAGCGAGGCTCATACACTTGCGTTAAGCATCGCTTCACTCAGTATCGTTATCGTCGATTTAATCCATATCACAGTAAAAACTACATTACTCATATGAAAAAAATCAACCAAAATACAACAAAATAACCAACTCAATTACCCCATTATTATTGTCACCCCATGCTGTCCAACAAAGTAGATATAAACTGTAACAAGCGTACCCTCCAAAACCGCAATGTTCAAAGTGTTTGGTGTCAGAGATTTTATTGTATAGACTTTTTTTTTCTCGAAGATTACGAAAATTTCATTTAACATGAGAAACCCTCTGTTATCATAAGTGCAGAATCTTCTTTTTTTAAATCGGTATCATAAACAAGATACAATGTAGCGTATTCATGTATAATAACCTGTAATTATATGATTCACGGTTAAAGTTTGTATAAACATGAGTATACAGTATAACTATGTAATTCGAATCGTCTCAAACATGATATGTATAGTCTTATTGCATATTTTGTTCCTGTATCAGACACATGCGAATCCGGACATATCGCAATCCGTTAATGTTCAGACATGTATCACGAAATAGCATATCCTTTATAGAGCGGACAGTCATTGTATCAACATGTTATGCAATATCACGTTATTGGCTACTGCTCATTAAAATGCTACAGTATCGAAAACAAGGATATGTTTTATCATACACAGGATGACTAAATATCTCTAACTGTTTAATAGAAAGTAAAGATGTAACTACTACAACAACACTGGTTACACAAGAGCGGCGTCATGCGAAAATGGATCTTTTATCACTAGCGTAGCTCCATATCAGCTTACGCAGTAAGCGCAGTCTTGTCAGGAGCTACTTTGTCCGCTAATAACACCAAGAAGCCTTTGGTGACTTAATATAAGTGACAGGGTAGCTCCTGACCAGACCGCACAGGCTGGTCTGGAGATACGCTGTCCGCATATAGCATAAGACCCATTTTCGCATGGCGAGGCTCATATTTTATTTCTTCAGTAATATTTATGATACAGTGTGGCTCATATGTAAGTTCTATAATAACAATTATGACACAGTGTACCAAGTGCCATGGTGTACATTGCCTCAAACTGGTGGTGTGATCATGGTCGTTTTCAAGACACTTCTTGTGGAAATTCCTTAAGATTATAATAAGTCTTCATTGTCTGACAATGTAGACCCATATACATTTAAACGTATTTAAATTCTAAAAACGTATATGGATTGCTGGTTTATGATAATAATTAAGCAGAACACTTAGATTTTGAATACAGAAATTGATCTCAAGTGTTCATCTAAAGTACGCCTTAAGTTAAGACGTCACGTCAAAGCTTTACAAATGTCGGTCATGATCTACGTGTAGTATGATATCCGGAAGTTTGATAATGTTTTCAGGATTTAAAGAACAAATGTGTGATGTCATATGAAACTTCGAATAAGCTTCCTGCAAGACAACAGAAGTTTAAAACATTGTGTAGATATATTTTTGCAAAGTGTATCGAAATGGTTCGTTAAATTTAATGGAAATGAATTGCTATTGATTACATCGCAATACATCAAACCGTGATTGAACCGGCTCGATCAGTTCATGAAGAATTGAGAATACTAACGATCGATGTCAGATTTCATGTTTCGTTTATTTTTTGTTACATAACGTATTAACGAATGACGTAAACACTCCGAACGGCATATCTTTTATTCAATATTACTTTATACGTTAAAACGCGATACATATCTATCTTCATTTTTATAGTATCACAGTTTATTTCAAATCTGTTTTTAATAGATAGTTTATTGCAATATATACTGATATAATTTTATTGTTACATGTGAAATAACAGTAGAAAACAAGATGTGTCTGTGAAACACAATGCACAATGTCCCCTTTTGAGCGATTTTGACCCATATATTTGACTATTGACCTTGAAGGATGACCTTGACCTTTCACCACTCAAAATGTGCAGCTCCATGAGTTACACATGCATGCCACATATCAAGTTGCTATCTTCAATATTGCAAAAGTTATGGCCAATGTTAAAGTTGGTGCAAACAAACAAACCAACAAACAAAACAACAGACAAGTCAAAAACAATATGTCCCCCAGTATAGACTGGGGGACATAAAAACACACACGCGCAAATGCATTCGACCGAATTAAATCTATTCAATCTGCGACGTTTATTTAATTAAAAACGAGCCTTCGTAATACATGTTCAACTCGAAACTACACGTTCAGACTAATTTAATACACATTTTTATAAAGATAGACTTAGTGCTGCAAAACCAACAATTTGTATTGAAAATAGCCAGTTAATGCTTAACGTTGTTTTTTTTTAAACAAATATTGGAAGTTAGTTTGTTTTGTGTATATGCTCGAATTAATCAATAGGTTTACGGTACGATTGATAAATGATTATTCCATGTCTTCGTCGCAAACAAATTTTACCTTCATAATAGCATAATTTCAATTAGCCTGTACAACAGACGATTGTTAAAACTTCTTGTTGACATACTGTACATGTGGTATTAGTGTGTTATCAGTTTTCTATAATGCAGTATTCCATTTAAATTCATATTGACATAATTTCATAAGTCAATATTTTAAGTTAAAAGGAAACACATTTGATTGAAAATCGATACAAAATCCTTCCGGCAGTGACTTGTTAATCAAATATTTAAACTTCGATTTTCATAAGAAGTGCATTGACGATTGGCGTATTATTATTAATTGGAAACTGAAAAACGCTAGTATCTTACGAAATTGTGTCGTATGTCGTATGCGGCCAGCGAAGCTCCAGACAAGCTTGCGCATAAGCGCAGTGTGGGCAGGAGCTACCCTGTCCTCTATAAAGTTATGCAAGGTTTAGTAATCTCGTAGACATGTTAAAGAAGTTATTAAGGTATTCAAATAATGAACATCCGCTGAGCAATTCAATTTATTATTAAAAAAGGCAAGTTCCAAATTTAACAACAGTTGAATTTTATTTAGTTCTCATCATAAGTTCGCATAATGACACCAATTAAGTTTTGGGCTTAAACGGTTGTATTTTCCATGTCAATCTAAGGTTAAACGTTCATGTTTTTCCATGTCAAGATCAGTTCATGCGGGGGCGTTAATATCGTCGTATTGGTCAATATCAGTCCATAATGGATGTTTACTATAAAAGTATGTCGTCCTAAAAGATCATTTCATAAATGGACGTTTATATAATCTTACTAGTCAAGAACAGTTCATATGAGAACTCGTGTCCTCTGCAATAAGTTCATACATTACCTTAAACAATCGTATTCCAGTAGAAGATAAGTTTATGTTTCATTTTCACGTCGAGGTATGTATGTGGAACTTAACCTTAGATATCAGGTCAAGATCAGGAATTTTGCAATGAAAACCCAAGCCTTCATGCCATGTTCAGTAAATAAAGAGACTTACTTATTCTAGTTGAAGCTAAACACATTTAGTTTAAACATATTTATTTCAAACAATACACATAGTTTTACATTGAAGTACATACAACATGTATACAGTTAACATGTTTGAATAGGATGAGAACGGAAGACAAAGTCTTGTATAGTTCTTCTCCCAATACAAATACAATTACATGTTGTCAGAGTAAACACATTTAGGGACCTGTACCTACTATTCCAGATCAAAGACAGTACAGTGAGTAATGCTAACCTATTCTTTCAGGATCAAAGTAAGTATAGTAAGTAACTTTAACCTCTTCTTCCAGGTCAAGTTCATTTCAGTAATTAATGTTAACCTCTTCTTTCAGGTCAAGTTCATTTCAGTAATTAATGTTAACCTCTTTTTCAGGTCAAGGTCAGTACAGGGAAGGCAGTCAGCTGCTCCAGGATTTAAGGCGTGGCTACGAGAGACACGTGCCTCCAACGCGTACTTCCGGCTCGCACGTCTCAGTGAAGATTCACCCCTCCATTGTCCGCATCAATGATCTGGTAAGCGAGGCTAATAACTCAGACTCGTTCTCGGAAAACTGGGCTAAATGTATGTTCGTAAAGTGTCATCCAAGATTAGCCTGTGCAGTCTGCATATGCTAATCAGGGACGACACTTTACGCTTTCACTTGATTTTCGTTTAGAACAGACCTTCAAACGAAAACTTCCTTAAGAGCGGACAGCGTCTTCCCTGATTAGCCTGTGTGGTATGCACAGGCTAATCTGGGACGACACTTTACGCACATGCATTAAGCCTAGTTCTCCCAGAACGCGGCTCGACTGTTCTCGTATACCGAGACATTATCAAGAGATAAATTTATTTTAACCATCATTAGTCTTTTATTTAAGGCAAGTGACCAATACGTTCAAGAAAGGTCTTAAACGTGTCAAAAAAGTAACAAGAAATGATCTCATTATGTATTCAGATAAGTTTAATATTTTAATTTTTTATAGATGTTTGGAAAGATTCAGTTTTAAAATGTAGGATATATAATGAACTTTTCTCCAATAAAACCTTGTTGCTGTTTTTTTTTCTTAAAATTAATAAACATTAAAGCGTGTTTACGTTTCTTTTTATGTTTTGCATGGTATAGCATCATCGGCACAGTACGCTTTCTATTCTGTTTTTTTTTTACGTTGGCCTAAGATCAACAATTGATTTCTTTTACCAACGTCGTATGAAACATTTATTGAGACGCATCATGCGAAAATGTGTCTTATGTGCATCCAATCAGACTGGTCAGGAGCTACCATGTCCGCTAATTAGACCACGAAACCTAGAGCTCAGTAGGCAGGCTGTTTTGGAGTTAAACTGGCCGCATATGGCTTAAGTCCCATTTTCGCATGACGCGATATAATTGTAACAATAAAAAGCCGAATATAATTCGTCTTATTTCATCTGTTTGTACCCCCCCCCCCCNCCCCCCCAAAAAAAAACAACAATTCTTGGACTTGTGCAATCATTGATATAGACTTGCTTTTGGCTTAAGTCATAAAATCCTATAAAACAAATTATAAAGCCATTGGAGGAGATGTTATATAGTCTCCGATTTCCAAGCTAAATATCTCGGTGAAAAAACATTGTATGTGATTATGCATGTTCATATTCAATTATATATCAATCTGTAAGTGTAGCCACTTTGCATGTTATCGTAGTTCTGGAAAAACAACAAATCACAATACAAACACTAAACCTTCTATTTAATTAATTAATAATATTTTGTGTTTTGTGTGTGTTTTTTTTATCCGACTAATTGTCATGATATAAAGATTTTGGTTCCAAGATGTCTGAGTCTTGTGTTTTGTTTAGCATAAAATACGTTGCCATGGTTTCAACATAACCATGTCTATGAAGATTTTATCGCGTGGGCTTTATGTTCGTTAATTGTTTGTGTATCTTATTGATCCCTAATAGCGTTGACCTAATAAACCGGAAACTGCAATAACGCGGGAAAGCTTCCTGAGATTGTGATGTCGTAAACCACGGCTCACTTCCTGTTTGCAGACAACAATGGATTTTCCTAATGAAGCGATAGTTTTGAGCGGCAAAAACAATAAAACGATATAATCATACAATAACATCACCATTGTCTATCATTTCTGAAGCTTTTAAACGACGCTGACAGAGATTTCAGGCAATTTATATCTATAGCTTTGTTAAAGTAGTGGTTTAAAAGAACAAGCCATTCATTTGCTACATTTAATCCTTCAACTGAATGTTTATGCCAACAAGCCGATCATCCCCGAAGACTTTTCAGCAACTAAACATTGCCCATTGCCATTGACACTTCGATGCATGATGTCTGGATAAATTGAGAATCGTTGTGAGGAAACTGGGCTGAACGCATGAGCGTTATGTGTCGTCCCTGATAAGCCTTTGTGAACTACATAGGCTAATCTGGGACGACATTTTACGCACATGTATTAAGTCCGGTTTTTCGAGAACGCGTCTCAATTGATGTGTCTTTGTTTCTCCTTTTTCAGAATGAGAACCGAGAAGCTTTGTCAGCGACTTTCAGCCTGTCAATGGTAACCATGTTACTTCCTTCGTAAAACAATAAAGGATGTTCCGCGACAACCCTGATTCAATTTATTTAATCTCGATCAAACAATGATGTTGAGACAAACAGATGTTCACGACGCGGCTCATCATTCCATAATTATAAGAATCGAACTATCATCATCATAAGCTGAAGCATCAGCAAAAGCAGCGGTATCTTTTCCCCTAGTCATAATCATTTGAGCCACATTTTGGTGAAAATGGTCTGAAGGCATGTGCGTAAAGTTTTGTCTCCGATTAGACTGTGCAGTCAGCAAATGCATTAAACACGATTTTCCCAGAACGCGGCTCACTTTCATCATCTTCTTTTGTGTATATCGCCATGCAGCAGCAGCAACCGAAGTATCATTACCACCACTACAATATTAATCATCTTCTTTTTAATAATCATCATCAACATCATCATCAGTATCACCATCTAAACATATCATAATACACATAAGCTACGCCAATTTCTAAACAATTATGCAGATCAAAATCATCTATAAAAGTGCAAATTCCATACTAAACTGGCACAGTTTTTCGCAACGATGGATTAAATGTGGCTCAGAAATTTTTCTCAGAACACGCCACAAATTGCCTCGAGCATCATTTGTTCACAGAGTTGTTTCACTTATTTTAATAATTGTTTTCATTCTTCTAGAATTGGTCTGATCTCCGCCTCAGCTGGAGCCCGGCTAAGTATGGCGGCGTGGAGAAACTCTACCTTCCCGCCGACACCATCTGGCTACCGGATATCACCGTACATAACACGTGAGTTCATGAAAGTCAGGGTAATTGTCATGACTGTTGAAGCGGCCATTTTGTCGATACAGGCCCCTGAAAAATTTCAAATGCATTAAATGCAGAATTAAGGACGTTTCCTGCTCAATTTTAGCACACAGGTTATCATTCATAACAATTTGAACTACATTTATCTGATTTCGTATTAATCGCATGTGTGTATTCCAGAGTCGAGGGTCTGATACCGGAACAGAGCACGAGCCAACTCGTGGAGGTCTCGCACATAGGTCACGTGCTCATGGTCTCTGTGCTGCACGTGGAGACCTACTGCAAGATGACGCTCACCGGATACCCACATGACGTACACGAGTGTGACGTCATCATCGGCTCTTGGGTGTACTCAGGTTGGTACAGTGTGAATTGGTGAACTTTATTTGAAATTGACAGAGTTACACAAGTTGAGGTTCGTTTAGGATGTAACATAATGGTAGCGGTTCTATAAAGTTCAAGTAGCGAAGGTTGATGTGGAGGTAGTGATTGTGGGGGCAGTTTTGGTCGTAATGATAGTTTTCGAAGTTATAGTTGTGATTTTAGAGTTGTAGTAGAGATGTAAGTAAAGAAGATGTAGCAGTATAGTGTAAGTGGTGATAAAAGAAGTAAGCCTCGCCCTTGGAAAACGGGTCTTAATGCATATGCGTAAAGTGTCGTCCCAGACTAGCCTGTTGAGTCCACACAGGCTAACTAGAGACGACACTTTCCTCTTAGACTGGATTTTCGTTTAGTAGAGACTTCCTTCTTAGAGCGAAAAATATCATACAACGGAAAATCGTCACTGATTAGCCTAAGCGGACCGCACAGGGTTCTCTGTGACGACACTTTTCGCAAATCATTAAGTCCCGTTTTCCCAGAACGAGGCTCAATTTGGAGATGCAATACACATTGTGCTTCTGTTTGAAAAGTAATTGCGATAATGGTGCTATATGGATCCATTGTTTTTGGTAGACCTGGTAGCAGCGACAGTAGTAGTGCTGCTGTCCAATATTAACGTTATTACTTCCAAGCCCTGTACATTGTTTCAGCCAAGCTCCTGATACTCGAATCCTGGGCCGGCGGGACCGTAATTGAGCACGTGCCCCTGTCCGCCAACACCGACAACGCAATCCCGGCCCGCGAAGGGCGGCGCTGGAGTCTGCTGGGAGGCGCCGGAAGAGCCAATATTCAACTTGTGACCTACGAGTGCTGCCCAGGTACTCAACGCGCTCGTCCTTTAAGCACAACGTGGGTCACTTTGTATAATTCCTTTGAGATATATGATATATTAAGGCGAGCGAATTTGTTATTAAAACGTTTGTGTGATCGTTTGTTTGAAAGTTTGTTGACGCTGAAGCAAATTACATAGAGATATACATGATTTAATGTACTTAACTACATTTAATAATTATAGTATGTTTACATTTTCTTATACCACTAGCAGTTACCATGCAGCTTGTTGACTAAACATTAAGCTCGTAAAGCTGGTAAATTGTTCCAGTTGAAATTGAAATTCTTACACTAGTAAATCTGCAGTTGAGAATTAATATTTATAAGTCGGAGAGACCGTCAAAAGTACTTCGAAATTGGAAAGTTGGAAATAGCGATTTTCTATTTGATATATCTAGTAATACATTTGTATATGAATTATACTTGTCAAAAATACGTACTTTAATACGTACTTTAATTAAGCGGTAAATGTTTCGTTGATTCCCGGAGAAATAAACAACCATATGTCGCTGTGCTGCGTGGCTACTGTACTACTAGTGTTCCCGACATCGTGTTAAAATTCCTACGCATCACAACATCAAGGCGTTGTTAAGTGGCCAAAAGACAACGATAATAAGTCGAAAAATATCTGAGCCTTGCTCTTGGAAAAAGGGGTTTAATGCACGGGCGTGAAGTGTCGTCCCAGATTAGCCTGTGCGGATGACAATTTCCACCTAAAACATGATTTTCGTTAAGAAAAGACTTCCTTCTAACAAAAAAGTAAAATAAAAGCAGAAAGTGTCTACCCTTAGTAGTCTGTGCGACTGCATGTGCTAATCTGGGACAACACTTTTCGCATAAGCATTAAGCCCCCATTTCCGTAAACCGAGGCTAATTTCCAAGTCAAATCTCCTTCAGAGGAGCAGTTCGTTCAGTTACGCATCTCACTGACCTTGAAGCGCCACGTCCCCTACCTGTCCACGCAGCTCTGGGTGTTCTTCCTGCTACTTCCGGCGCTCACCGCCTTCCAGTTCCTCATTCCGTCGGACAACAACAACAGAACCGTTTACGGTAATAGCTGACGAAAAAATGCACACTGTAACTGACATTTATGACTATAAAGCTATTTATAGATTTTAATATAGTTATTATGAATTCTTAAAAAAAATAAGCCATTCATACGCATCCTATGTTATTTGACATATTCCAGGTACGCTGGTCGTACTGGCTCACCTGGTGTTCTTCGTGCACGTGTCTTCAATGGTGCCATCGTCGTTTGAACCGCCGCGTATAGGTAAAATGTAAAACCAACATACAGGTCGAACAATCGACAGAACCTCTTTAGAAATACAGCTCGAGAAAATAGATTAGTGCTTTTAATTTCATACGTTATTACCGGTATAACGTTTTACCTCTAGTGGACTGTTTGCAATCAAGTCTTCAAACACTATTTTTTAGGGTTCTTTGTTTTAATATGCTTTAAAAAAAAATAAAAAAAAAATCAAATTTTAACGCGTTGTTGCACTGAACGCGTTTATGGTCTTTTTCGTTTAACGGAAGTCTCTTCTAAGCAAAAATCCAGTTCAGGCCGAAAGTGTCGTCCCTGCTAAGCCTGTGCGGACTGCATAAGCTAATCTGGTACGACACTTTGCGCAAATGCATAAAGCCCAGTGTTCCCAGAACGAGGTTCAATACATCCTGTATGATGGTGAATGTCTGCAGGTATCCTAGCAACCATGAACGTCGTGCTGTCCGCCATTTCCCTTCTGATGTCCATCGTCATAGCGGGGACAGCCACCACTCCGAGCAAAATCTGCCTCAAACTGAATCAAGTAAGTGTAAGTTTATTATATAGTAGTTTTGATGTTAAATGCTGGCAAACACAAACATAAGGTTTTATGCAATTTGTTAAGCGAATTAAGCAACGGCGCTCCTTTTAAAAGCAAACGCACATGTATAATGCATTTTCATTAACGTTTGTTTTCCGAGCTTTTGTCACGTTGTTGTCCTCTTGTTTCCGCAATAGGCATGATCTCGCATATTAGATTCTTGCATTCACATTCGAAATTACCAAAGGTCCTAACGGAATAAGGTCCATGATTTTTTCATATTTTTTGCATTACTTTCTTAATCTCTATATGAGCCACGTTCTGGAAAAACTGGGCTTAATGCACGTGCGTAAAGTGTCGTCCCAGATTAGCCTGTGAAGTTAGCTTTTATGAAATTGTTCGTTTAATGGAAGTCTGTTCTAAGCGAAAATCTATTTTAAGCTGAAATTGTCGCCCCTGATTAGCCTTGCGGAGTGCGCAGGGCTAATCTGGGACGACACTTTACGCACATGCATTAAATCCAGTTTTTCCAGAACGCTTATATGTGTCTGCGTTTAGTTCCTACCGTGCTGCGGTTTCCAAGATCACTCCGCGGAACCAGTCACCCGGAACCACCTCCGACCACCCAAGCCATCTGATGAAACTAATCACCTCATGACACCAAACGACACCAACGATTTCGAATACATTGAATTAGTCGATACTAAAAATAAGACGAAATCTTCAGAAAGTCAATTACTTACGAAGATCCACAAAGAAATAGCATTCATAAAAGACAGCATGAGAGACAAAGTTCAGAAGAGACAAGATCTTGAAAACTCGCGTAGAATGTGCAATTTACTTGATAACGTTGTATTATGTGTATTATTGTTGTCATTTATTGTGAACATAATTAGTCTGACTGTGTTGTAAGTGCCTTAATGTTTATGAAAATAAATTTTTACGGGAATACCTATTAAACTTAAACAACTCAGTGACTGATTGAATTTTCGACGAGCAAGTCTGTTACGACGCTATTTTTCAACTGTCATTTTTGTGCTAATTGTTTTGTCTTTTTGGCTGTGAAAAAAGGTTGAACAATAAGTAAGTTGTATGCCATTAATAACTTTAGAGTTGTACCTGTTGTATTGCTTATAGCAAGCGCATTCGAACCAAAAAATTATCATCGGACATTTTTTAACATTCTTATGTGAGCTGTCTTTTGTGCTATATTTGTTATTGTAGATACAACTCCATATATCATGCGAATTCTGCATAATAAGACATTAATGTTTGCCAATTTTTTTATTTATTTTTTATAAAATACTTATACCTTGTTCATTTTATTGTCTTTTCTGTATCATTTGATCTCACGGGGAATGAAACTCTATGTTTTAACAAAAATATCGCTTATAATAAAAAATATATTGATTTGTCAAACGATTTGTTTTGAAATATGCAATTCAGTGTCTTAACTTGAAATATTTACGGTAGTCATAGGTTCCATACAGTTCGTGTGTGAAAATAAAAGCACAAATATTTATGTCACACATAGAGAAAAAACACAGGGAACTCGTGATCAAAATGTCAACACCTGAACAAGTCGATTACAAATATCTACCTTAACTACAATTCCATTTTTACTAGTATGTACATGTATATAACTTATTTTATTTTTTCATGACAGCGATCCACATGCTGTCAGCAAATTTAACGAAACACTTCAAAGTATTACGTTGTTAAAGTGAGAATATTTATAAAATCAATGACACGCAATTCTACAAATTACATCACTGTCATAAAATAGCATCCTCCTCGTGAAGATGTGCCAATTGTCAGCTTCATATACCTTGTAAGTACGCGGCAGCAATTAGATATAAAAATGCATTCAACGAAAACATTAACGTGTGTTTGTGTGTGTGTTTCGGAATTTAAGATATCCTTTCTCGCCGAGGCTGCATGATGTGAGGACCTACGGAATTAACTAACTTGACTCACGAAACTTGGAACGAATGTTTGAGTCATAGCTGCAATTTCCAGCTATTTGTCTTTTATCATCATAATCAATTCAATGATACTTGCATGGGAAATTCAAGAGAACAATTGCAGGCTGTATCTGTTATAAAATATGGTGTGTTGGACATCACCAGCTACACCGCCACCGTCATCGTCTAAAATCTAAAAATCTACTGCTTTTGGACATCGCACGCTTATTTTAATATGATTTTGTTGCATATCGAATATCGGGCACGATCACAAGTTCCAAACAAAATGTGACTATGTTCAATTTGAGTCTCTATTTTCCGCACATGTAAAGCATCTTATCTACAATAAGGTCCGATTTGTTTTTCCGTATACAGCAGTATTTCATTCCTGACAAAAATGAAATGCTGCCCGGCCAGATGAAAATTAACACCGCTTTATGACCATGAAACAAATCTTAACTATTTTGTATTCATTTAAGAAAAATGTTCTCGTAATAATAACCTCATCCAATGTTTGTTACTTTGAAGTCGTATGTGTAACTATTGGTTATTCACATAAGTGATCGGCCACTAAGACAAGTATAAGCTTTAAGGAAACAATTGTCAGCCTTATGAGATTGATCTCATTCTCTGGCATTGTTATAGAACATGGAATATGTATGAGCCACGCTCTGGGAAAACGGGTTTAAATGCATGTGCGTTAAATAACGACATTCATAAGCCTGTGAAGTCCCCACAGGCTAATCAGGGACGACACTTTCCGCATAGACAAACTTTTCGTGTAGAAAAGACTTCCTTTAAACGAAAAATACCATAAAAGCGGAAATGTCGTCCATGATTAGCATGTTTTCACAGAGCGCGACTTATATTAACAAATCTTTTAATGACATCGCCTGTGTTATAATTTGCATTTTTGTCTTAAGCATGTCAAGATCTGGTCAGTGACAGTGACAGGAGACAAACGTTTGGTAGAATGTATAAGCTAGAAAGTAAAGATGGTATATGCATTTTCACTGTCGCAGATTAGATAAACTATTCAAACGATACCGTGTTGGTATTCGATGGGAACTATATCAAGGTAATGTAACATGTTTCAGAGACTTGTTAACACAGTTTGGTCTCTTTTGCAAATAACTAAATGCATAAACTAAGACATATTTACATCGGAACGACCTCGACTTATTATAATCGACTTATTATAATATAAAGTAAAAAAGGTAAACAAAAATGCCTCCGCCCGTTGCATTTGGGAGTTTGTTTTACAATTATTTATGACAATGCTAGTTAACTCTTTCAGTGCTGGAACCGAATTTTGAAGGTTCTGTGGCGTCTCATCTGGATCCAAACTGTTTGCTTTTCTGATAGTATTCTTTGAAAAAAACCCGAAGAAAATGCTATTTTTGGACATTCAGCAGACGACATTTTAGCAGACGACAAATTTCCCAGCATGCAAAGGGTTAATCGTACTTTAAGATTATTGGTTTAGCATTATCCATAAATTCATCGAACTTTAAAATAAGTGTTTATTCATCAGTGTTATTTCGCTTCTTTTAATATAATGTGCATTTTTGTTTTCATCTATGACATGTTTGGTGAAGATTCCAATTGTGTCAATCTGTGTACACTTAAATTTAATGCGTGTATAGTACTTCTCGGTGTGCATACATGCGTGTAATAAAGCACATTAATAATTTAAAAGAAAATCAATAAATGAGAAAAATATTTGCTTTACGAATGAAGACAGGACCTTTTCTGGTATGCATACCATCCACTTGACTTTGGAAGATAACACTTCTTAACGTCTTCGTTGACAATACTCTTATAATATTTATCTAGTAGTTAAAAGCTAAAACACACACATCTATTATTTGATCGGCAAACGTTGACCGTCATACGTACTGTTGTTTCTTTTCGTTTCGATCTCCGAATTGTTTAAAAAAAATATGGCATCCGACATTTTTATTTACATGTATACGCATTTAGTAAAATCAGTGTACAAGCGCTATTTTGCTTTGCTATTGAATTGTTTTGCGGAATTGAAAATAAATCGATGAATTATTAAACCCGCCCCATCCCACAACAAAGTCGAAAGAGGAGTATACTCAATGCACAATGGAAATCTGTCTGTGTGCTAGTATTCATTCATGTTGTTTTGTTTTTTATTGATAGGGCTTCCTCACGATAGATAATGCAATTATTGTTCATCTTGTTTAAATTGACGAAACTACGTTAAACCCTTCAAGATTCGGCTTGATGCGTTTACATTTGTCAACTGCGAAATGAGATAACCAGAAATTACTTTTAATGACTTTTAATGGAATTCGCGCAAGAATACATGTAATTTTATCAAGCAGTCTCAGCGCCAAGATTCGAAGACGATAATAATGCAATGCTATATGGTTTTCATGGCATATTATGGACAGGTTGTGTGGGCTTACTTTTGGTCGAATTAGGGCAGTTCTATTAGTCACAAAATGCCTTCTCTTTACATAATACGGTCACCATAAAACACGTTCGCACTTATCAGTGTGTACATACAATGTAATGTTAATGTTGTGTTAATGATAGGTCTTGAACTATTTATCATGTGTGAGCGTTATGAACAAGTTATAAGTGCAAAAGCACTACTTACATGGTATTTAAATCAGGCATTGCATTACATGACGACAATACGATGATTATATGCCCATGTATATAATACTGATTTTTGCGTTGTATTAAAAAGTTATTGTGTTATGTCGACATAAAGATATTATATGTCTCTGTTTACAATTCTGCTTTATACATTTTTATACATACAGCTCAATTGCAAGAGGTATCGGATTTGTAAATCAGCCATCACCCGATGCTTGCCGTAATGGCAATTTAGAGTATTATATATAAGTCTCGCTGTGGAAAAACATGGCTTAATTCATGTGCGTAAAGTGGCGTCCCAGATCAGCCTGTGTAGTCCGCACAGGCTAATCTAGGACGAAACTTTCCTCCCATACTGAGTTTTCGTTCAGAAGAAACTTCCTTAAAAAAACCTTGAAAGCGGAAAGTGTCGTCTCTGATTAGCCTGTGCGGACTGAATAGGCTAATCTGGTATGAAACTTTACGCACATACATTATGTCCCGTTTTCCCAGAGCGCGGCTCATATATACATATTGTTGAATATTCAGTGTCACGTTTTAACTTGCCAATTGTGCTGTGACCCATCCAAACGTGTCTGTCGTCGTCTTATCACACTTTCACAGGGGAAGCGGATTTCTCCTAAAAAGTAGCCTCACATATCGGAATATGATAATGATATACACCTCACCTAAATGAGTATACAGAAGCATACCTGTTGAAGATTCATGTGGTTTAATCATTTTGCGGCAATTTTTGGTAATACAGGCCCCTGAAAGGTCTCAAGTTCAGCGAATGCTGAAATAAGGACCTTGCGTATTTAATTTTTACACACGGCTCATCTTTGAAATCAATTTGAAATACATTTAAGCCTCCGTCTGGGCAAACGGGGCTTAATGCGAAATCAGGGACGGCACTTTCCGCGGTTATGGCATTTTTCGTTTAAAGGAAGACTCTTCTTAGCGAAAATCCAGTTAAGGCGGGACAGGTTAATTTGGTACTACACCTAACGCACAGGTATTAACCCTTTGAGCGCTGGAACCGGATTTTGAAGGCCTTTGCAAACAGTTTGGATCCAGATGAGACGCCACAGAACGTGGCGTCTCATCAGGATCCAAACTGTTTGCTATTCTGATACTATTCTTTGAAAAAAAATCAAAGCAAATGCTAATTTTAGAAATTTAGCAGACGACATTTTAGCAGACGACAAATATCCCAGCATGCAAAGGGTTAAGCTCCGTTTACCAAGAGCAAGACTCATTTATTAAATTCGTATCAATCGCATGTGTGTATTCCGGAGTTGAGGGTTTGATACAGGAACAGTACACTAGCCAACTCGTGGAGGTCTCGCACATAGGTCACGTGCTCATGGTCTCTGTGCTGCACGTGGATACCTACTGCGAGATGACGCTCACCGGGTACCCACGTGACGTGCACGAGTGTGACGTCGTCATCGGCCGTTTTCCAAGAGCGTTGCTCATTTCTAAGTAAAATCTCCTTCAGAGGAGCAGTACGTTCAGTTACGCATATCACTGACCTTGAAGCGCCACGCCCTCTACCTGTCCACGCAGCTCTGGTTGTTCTTCCTGCTATTTCCGGCGCTCATCGCCTTCCAGTGTCTCATACCGTCGGATAGCGACAACAGAACCGTTTACGGTAATAGTTGACTAAAAACTGCACACTGTGACTGCCATTAATGCCTATAGAGCTATTATAGATTTTATAATAGTTGCAATCGTAGTTATTCTGAACTCAATCACAACTGGTTTTTTTCCGCGAATTTGCATGAGATAAAAATAAAAATTGCCTAATCCCGATTCCAAGAGTCTATGTTTTGTCGTTTAAAATAAAATGACCTCAAATCTTTTGCAAATATGCACACGTGCATTCAAGACTTAAACGTTGTTTGTACCTAATTATAAGTTGTGGTCCGAATCAGGTCTATTGTCCCAGCGGCACAGGCACGTGCCTTTCATAAAGCAGTCTTAAAACTAATGCCAATAATATAGCATTTATCTTGTCGAGTGCTTAACTTTTTCGTACCGATCAAAATAAACGTATCTTTATCCAATAGTCACATACTATTATATTAATCTTTTGTCTTATATTCAAGAAATGTGTACACAGATGTTCATATTTTTGAAAAATGGCATTAAATATGTTTACATTCAAATCTTTAGTATTTTCAAAGGTCTTAAATAATTACAACAGAAATGAAACAACTTGAATAGAAAACTAATGCCTTCCCCGGGATTCGAACCCGGGCACGCAGGTTGTAAAAGCTATTGCGATATCAAGGCGACAAGCTGGCTTTGGTATTCTGTTGAATAATAAGCGTTATGTTAATTTCACACGAACTTTCCAAATGATCGAGGAAAAGCGTCACAAACATATTCCAGGTATGATGGTCGTACTCGCTCACCTTGTGTTCTTCGTGCACGTGTCTTCAATGGTGCCGTCGTCGTTTGAACTGCCGCGTATAGGTAAGATGCAAAACCCTAATAGCGGTTGAAAGATCGACAGAAGCTCTTTAGAAATACAGTTCGAGAAAATAGATTAGTGCTTTTAATTTCACATGTCAAGTTTTCTTTAGTCGAAGATTTTTTTTAAATTGAATCTTATTTCAACTCACTTTTTTTCTTGCCTACTAGAAATATTTTCAATATTTGTTCTTTTCATATGCATATGTTTTATAACGAAGTCTAATAAGAGTTATTATAACGTTTAACCTTTTGCTAACTGTTTAGAAATCAATTCTTTAAACAATATTTTAGGGCTCTAAGCTTTTTTTTTAAAGTTTAACCACATATGCGCAATCAATATAGAACAGCAAAGCGACACCAGAAGTGCTGGTCAAGTATTATATATACTGTCTGTTTGGACTGAATAAAATTAATGCTTATCTTGCTTTCATAACAAATATCTGTTCCCCAAATCATGTGTAATGGAGCCACGTTCTAAGAAAATTGGGCTTCATAAATGTGCGTTACGTGTCATCCCAGAGTATCCTGTGTAAAGAAGGTCTCTCCTATGCGAAAATCCTGTTAAGGCGGAAAGTGTGGTTCCTGATTATCCTGTGTAGACTGCACAGGCTAATATGGGCTGACACTTTACGCACATGCATTAAGCCCAGTTTTCCTAGAACGAGGCTCAATAAATCCTGTTTGATGGTAAATGTCTGCAGGTATCCTAGCAACCGTTAACCTCGTGGTGTCCGCCATTGCCCTTCTGATGTCCATCGTCATCGCGAGGACAGCGACCGCTCAGAGCAAAATCTGCCTCAAACTGAATCAAGTAAGTTTATTGTGATATTGAGCCTCATTCTAAGAAAACGGGGCTTAATGCATGTGTGTAAAGTGTCGTCCCAGAATATTTTGTGCATTGGGCACAGGCTAATCAGGGATGACACTTTCCGCATTTATGGTATTTTTCGATTAAAGGAAGTTTCTAAGCGAAAATCCAGTTTAGGCGTAAAGTGTTGTCCCATATTAACCGGTGTGGACTGCACAGGTTAATATGAGACGACACTTTAAACACATCCATTAAGCCCAGTTTTCCAAGAACGAGGCTCACATAAAAGTGTTCATGTTAAATGCTGAAAAGAAACACACATAAACTTAAGGTTTTTCGCAATCTCGTTACAATTACAATGTTTATCCAGCTTGTCTCTGCTCTATTACTATATATAAGCCGTTCACATGCATCTAATGGGGTAAATGAAATGATATGAGTTTAATGTATTGTCTAATTTGTCTATTATACAATACTGGAATTCTCAAACATGTTGAAACTATTACAGATATGATACAAAAACACATACGCGGTGTCGAACACAGACAATTATATTTTATTTTTATGATTTTTTTTTTCGCGTTTTCGTCAACACACAATCACCTTGTCATCTTGTTTGACAAATTCACAATTGAAATGATTTCGCATTTCATATTCTTGCATTCACATTCGAAATTACTTATGGTCTTAACCGAAGCAGATCTATGATTGTTTGCACTTTTTTATAAATCCCTATATTGTTTTGTGTTAAGTTCCTACCGTGCTGCGGTTTCCAAGATCTTTCCATTAAACAAGTCACCGGGAACCACCTCCGACCACCCAAGCCATCTGATGAAACTAATCACCCCATGATACCAAACGACACCAACGATATCGAATACATGGAATTAGTCGATACACAAAATAAGAAGAACTCTTCAGAGAGTCAGTTACTAACGAAGATCCACAAAGAAATAGCATGTATTAAAGACATCTTGCGGGACAAGCTTCGGAAAAAGAAAGAACTAGAAACTTCGCGTAGAATTTGCAATTTTCTTGATAATGTTTTATTATGTGCATTATTTGTGACGTTAATCGTCAATATAATTGTTTTAACAGTGTTGTAAGTACCAAAAATGTTTATGAACATTTACACGAGAATAACACTTAAACGTAAACAACTCAGTGACTGATTGCATGTTCCAGAGATTTTGCGATGAAACTGCAATGCATGGGTGATGAGAATATGGTGACATGCAATTTGGCATCATTCTGCTGTCTTCATCACGCTGATTATTTAAATATGAGCCCTGCTCT